>CM023957.1:32671587-32728408 GCA_013407115.1 Glycine latifolia
AATTAATTGAAAATAAAATACAAACAATGACGGTTATTAAGAAAAAACCGTCATCGTATCCGCACATACGATGACGGTTTTCTGTAAATAACCGTCTTCATTTGTGTTTTATTTTAAAAAAAAATTAAATGAAAATAAAATACAAACAATGACGGTTATTAAGAAAAAACCGTCATCGTATCCGCACATACGATGACGGTTTTTTGTAAATAACCGTCTTCGTTTGTTTTTTTAAAAAAAAAAAAAATTATAAACGATGACGGTTTTTTAGAACCGTCATCGAAAATGACCCATTTTCAATGACACCCATAACAATGACACCCAAACAACCGTCATCGTATGGGTAAAATAACCGTCATCGTAGACCTTTTTTGTAGTAGTGGTTGGAGGGAAAGGGAAGGGAAGTTTTTATTTCATTTTATTTTTTCAATATTGTTTAGTTCAGTTTTTAGAAGGAGATAAGGTGGGAATGTTCGAAAGAATAAAATCTCTCTATCCAAATTTTCTCTCCTCCAATACTAGGGGAATTTGGAGAAGAGAAAAAATGATTTAAAACATTTTCACTCAGAATGATTTAAATAGAAAGTGATGAAAATAGTCATTTTCTTGTTTGGTTCACGAGAGAACTAGAAAGATTTTGAAAATTAATTTACTTTTATATTTAATGTTTAATCAAACTCTTTTGTTTTCATTTGACTCCATTAAAATTCCTCCTGTTTCATCCCCTCATTTGAACTGAAAAATTATTTTTGAACCAAACAAGAAAATGTTGTTTTTCCTCTCTTCCTCAAAATCCATCTCCTCCCGTTCATTAATCAAACAATATATCAAATCAAAATTCTTATCCTTTTTTTCATTAATATTTCTCTCCTCGTTTTCGCTCCTTTGAACCAAACAATCCATAAATCATCTCAAAATATTCTCCTTTTATTTTTATCCATACATTAATTTTTTATTGTTTATCTCTTTCAATTTACTTTATATTACATTATCTCTAAATTAAATTTTAATATTTTTAAAGATATTACCAATAGTTAAAAATATTTTATTTGATAATTGTAATTGTTCGTTTTAAATATAAAATATAATTCATATATTTAAATTATTTATTTATTGTGAAAAAAACAATTATTATATATATATATATATATATTCTAATTTATGATACATTTTAAATATATTAAATGAACATCTATTTTATACAATACACAAACTAACATTTTTCTTTCTTTCTTTTGGCTAGAGACTCCATGTATATTTCGATTGAAATAATTATGTTCGAGCCAATTAAACCACTAGTCCACTATAGATGACAAAGTTTTTTCTTTAAATATTTTTAATGTAAATGCATCTAGAACTTGACTCGAAATCATTGGTTAAGTTGGAGTAACCCGCACTAATCGATTTGGTTTATGAAAGAAAAAAAGATATTATAGAGAAAAGTGAGATGATTCTTTAGTGGATAGATAGGAGAGGAAAACAAAAGAATATTGAGAATAAAGATAGAAATATATTTATAAAAGGACACAAACATCTTTAAATAAAAAGAGAAAAAAAGTTAAAAATAAATATCATATCAAAACTTAAGACATATAAATGTTTACATTATCCATTAAATGAAACAAAAATAAATTATGTGAAAAAAATATTATTATTTATTCATAATGCATACTACACTATATGATAAAAAAATTATTAACAAAAAAAATTAAAAAAAGTAAAACTCAAGATAAATTTAAAATATTAAAAAATTAAAATTACTTATTTAATTTTCAAAATAAATATAATAACTTATGTAAAGTAATGATTTTATTTGTATTTATTGTAGCTATAAAAATGGGCTTAGTACAATGATAATTGTTACGCATACATAAAGTTTACATGTAAATCACATAGTAGTTATCTTATTTTTTTTATCTTTTAACGCTTCTTTTTGTAATTAAAACGTAGGAATTTAACTTCTTCTAAGTTTTTATCTAATAAATACTAAAATTAGTTGATTTATAGTGTATTAGTTGTATTTTTTGTAGAAATTATATAACAAAGATTTATAAGGTGGATTTGGGTCTGAAGTGTCACGCGTAAGTGGCCCACTTAGCGCATCAAGCCCATTCGGCGCGACCAACTTGCTTAGCGCACACTTGCTCGCTCAACTAGCAGCCAACGTCGAAACACAAGTGAATTGCATTTTAATGAGAAAAAAGAGGAAAAAAAAAAGGATTCAAAACAGAGGCGAGAGAACGAAGCTAGGTCACGAGGAAAAACTTCTACCATTTCATTGGAGCTTGCTTCTTCATTATTGTTTCTCCATTTTCTTCCATTCCTCTCCATTGTCTTTTGCTCTCCATTAAATCAAATCTCTAATATTGCATCAAGGATAGTTTCGGTTAGTTGAGTCCTCAACATGTTCGGTATCCTATATCAACGATCACTTCGCCTTTCTGAGAGTTTGTGCTTCTTCTCTCGCACTTGCTCTTTCGTAGTTTAAATTACATTGAATTTAATTACATGTCTTTTTACTACACAAATATCAATTTAATTCATTAATGGCTTAAAATTAGACATTTACAATCAATACAATCAAAGTCCTTGTGAACTCGACACTCAGATTTACTGTTTTATTGCTACTTGAACAAATTGGTATACTTACCAAAGTGTTAAAATGCACTATCTTCATTTTTTGGACAAATTTGACTAGTAACAAATCAATTTAACAAATCAATAATTTATGTCATTTGTCTATTAATTGATTAATGGAGAACTAACAACAAGTTTTACCTTCAAGTTTTGTTTACAACTAAGGGAAGGTAAAAATTACAATTTTTTTAAAAGATGAGATAAAATGCATCAAATTAATCACATTGGAGTAAAATTTATCAAAAAGTAAAAACTTTGGAATAAAAAGTGAAGCCTAAAATATAATACTAGTATTTTAATTATTTGTATTTCCTATACTAGTATGTAGACTCGTGCATTGAATGAGAAATTAGAAATTTATTATTATTTTAATTAATATGAAATATTAATTTTTTGATTTAAATATATTTGTGGTTGTTGATAAATGATTAAATTTTATTTAATTTTCTATAAAAAAATTAATTGTTGGATAGTTGGTTCCAGGTAAATTTAAAATCTTAATTTTGGTTCATAAATTTGTATAAATAAGACTTTAAATAGTGAAATGAAATCATTTAAATAGTATCAAGGGAAAAAATAAAATTTTAAATTTATTAGAGAATAAAAATAAATTCAATCATATATTTTCTTTCATTATACTAGTAATTTAATTATCTTCATTTCTTTTATTATTATTTTCTTTTGAAATTGAAAAGGTTTTTTTTTATATATATAAAATCCACAATAATTTTTCGTTAGGACTTAGGAAGAGTTTTTCGATAAACAAGGTTTCCATCACTGATTTTTCTTCTCCTACTTTTCAGCCCTTCCAAAGAAAGGGTAAAAGATGAACATTCATAATTTATCCTTGTAAGGTGGAGACAAAAAATAAACTAGAAAAGAAGATACGTACTAGAAGTGGAAAAAAGGAAAAGAGGGTGACTGTATAGTATAAAATAAAATTGAGCCCATAGAAATATATAGAATAGAGTGACAGACACACTCGTGAATCGTAATTTAGCATTTACCACCCCAAAATCAATCTGCGGAGTCAGAAAGCCATGGATCCCTACAAGGTTTGCTCTTCTTTTCTTTTCAGATTAGATTCGATAAGATTTCTCAACTTGCTTGTTATTTTGACTGTGTTTTGTTTGCCATGAAGAATCGGCCATCAAGCGCCTTCAATTCTCCCTTCTGGACTTCTAATTCCGGTGCTCCCATCTGGAACAATAACTCATCGCTGACTGTTGGATCTAGAGGTATGGTATGCCGTATGGTGTTTAATGTTTCATTGAATTGAATTAGGTTAATTAATACTACTATTGGGAATTGAATTGGGGCATGCAGGTCCAATTCTGCTGGAGGATTACCATCTGGTGGAGAAGCTTGCAAACTTTGACAGGGAACGGATCCCCGAACGTGTTGTCCATGCTCGTGGAGCTAGCGCAAAGGGTTTCTTTGAAGTCACGCATGACATTTCTCACCTCACATGTGCCGATTTCCTTCGAGCCCCTGGAGTTCAGACCCCTCTCATCGTCCGTTTCTCCACTGTTATCCACGAGCGTGGCAGCCCCGAATCCCTCAGGGATCCCAGAGGTTTTGCTGTCAAATTCTACACCAGAGAGGGTAACTTCGACCTTGTAGGAAACAACTTCCCTGTCTTCTTCGTCCGCGATGGCCTCAAGTTTCCTGACATGGTTCATGCCCTCAAACCCAACCCCAAGTCCCACATCCAGGAGAATTGGAGGATCCTCGATTTCTTCTCCCACCATCCCGAAAGCCTTCACATGTTCTCCTTCTTATTCGACGACGTTGGTATCCCTCAAGATTACAGGCATATGGATGGGTTCGGTGTCAACACTTACACCCTTATCAACAAGACCGGCAAATCACTCTATGTCAAATTTCATTGGAAGACCACCTCCGGCGAAAAGTCTCTTTTGGACGACGAGGCCATCAGGGTTGGAGGATCCAACCACAGTCATGCCACCCAGGACCTTTACGATTCAATTGCTTCTGGAAACTATCCTGAGTGGAAACTCTACATCCAAACATTGGATCCCGAAAACGAAGACAGTCTTGACTTTGACCCCCTTGATGTAACTAAGACCTGGCCTGAGGACGTTTTGCCCCTCCAGCCTGTTGGCCGCATGGTCTTGAATAAGAACATTGATAACTTCTTTGCCGAGAATGAACAACTTGCATTTTGCCCTGCCATTATAGTACCTGGTGTATACTACTCCGATGATAAATTGCTTCAGACTCGTGTATTCTCCTATGCTGATACCCAGAGACACAGACTTGGATCAAATTATCTTCAGCTTCCTGCTAATGCCCCTAAGTGTGCCCATCACAACAATCACCATGATGGTTTCATGAATTTCATGCACAGGGATGAAGAGGTAAATTATCCCTCTATCCTGTCTACATTAATTAAGAAGCTAGTTAATTGACTAACTTATGCGTTAGTTGTTTAACCACTGACTGCTACTGGTTTATAGGTCAATTACTTCCCTTCAAGGTATGATCCTGTCGGTCATGCGGAAAGGGTCCCCGTTCCTCCTCGTATCCTAGGTGGGAAGCGTGAAAAGGTTAGTTTTGATCGATTTCTTAGGGCCAAGATATCACTTTCTGTAGAAGGCAATGAGTATTACACGGAGTCAGAAAATATCTTTATTAGGCATTCTCTTCTTAATGTGATAACTAATGTTGTGTAGCAAATACAATGAAAATTTGATCTGACAAGTGAGAAAACAAATTAGAACCAATACGTTGGTATGTTAAATACATATCAATTGTTGTTAATAAAGCAAAGGCCTAAATTGGTTTCAATGTTAAGATTGTGTTTAATAATTATGTTTCCATACAACAAATTATTTTAGAAAAATACTTATAAAACAGCTAAAAGACACTTTAATTAGTGAAGAAATGTGACTTATTTCAGTGCATGATTGAGAAGGAGAACAACTTCAAGCAACCTGGGGAGAGATACCGATCCTGGCCCTCTGACAGGTTTCTTTCATAAATTACTGATATGATCAATATGAGATATTTTTGGCATTGTCTAAAGATGGGGCGTCCTTTGCTGTTTTCTGATTTCTCCAGGCAAGAAAGGTTTATCCGCCGATGGGTTGATGCTTTGTCTGACCCACGTGTCACCCATGAAATTCGTAGCATATGGATATCATACTGGTCTCAGGTGAGTTTTTCGATCACATACGCTATTTGCCACTGTAAGCTATTGAAGAAATTCATGTATTCATAAGAGAAGATCTGTTTCTGTATTATGACTATCGTATTGTACAGCAAAAGCTTACAAGTTATTATAGAGGTGACAAAGAGACTAACTAAATTTCTAGCTCAAAACAGTAGAATACTATTGATTATTATTACATATTAACCTGAATTACTCAACTTCTCCAATAACTATGGGCTCAAGAGCTCCCTTGACACATTTCATGTGACAATAGTCATGGGACATTAGAGAGAGTGTAATGGTTTGATCCTCAGCTTTCTTGTCACCTTCCCAGTACCCATACCCCTTCCTCTTCTCCCTTGGCCCATTGTGGACACTCACACGTAGGGACCACACCAGTGGTAGGTCCCTTGAACTAAAAAAAATAGTTATAGACTTATAGGCTCAAAGCATAAAAAGTGAATCTGCATTTGGGCGCTAATTAATGTGATTTTCATGGATGGTATTGCTACGCAGGCTGATCGTTCACTTGGACAAAAGATAGCATCTCACCTGAACTTGAAGCCAAGTATTTAAGATTGGTGGTAGAAACCCTAGCTTCTAAGAGTTGCAGATGTAGGAACAAGTGAGAAGTTTGTGGCATTGTAATAAGTTGAAAGGACTGGTCCTTTTATTACAGTATTGTTATATATATTGTATATTGCTTATTTATGAACTCGACTTCTTGACTTGTCCACTTAATACTATATGTCCATTGTGATAAGGATGAGGACCTGGACGTCCCATGATTCTCTGTTCACTTGGGGTTTAGCCTTCATTTATATTTCAAATAAAATTTTATAATGTCAGTTATGATAGTCATCGCTGACTAAAGGAGAATTTTGGCCCAGTGGTTAGAATTGCCGCCATGTGACTAGTAACCGATAACAGGTTTGAGTAGCCGAATCTCTGTTCAACTTCCACTACTCTTCTTACCAAAAATCTAGATTTTAAGCCTCGTGTATAAATTTAAAAAAAAAAAACCTTGTCGCTATAGCTAATATTATTATGTTTAAATTATGTTGTCGATATTTTATATTTCTATGAACAAAATCAGCTTTCACAAAAAAAAACAAATTAGAATTGGATAAATATAAATAATAGTGTTGAGAATAATAATAAAAATGACAAAGTAAGATATTTAATGTATGAGAGTAATGTACTAGACTGAGAAACAGAATATTAATCAAGAATAAAAGACTCCAATCTAATATATAAAAATTGATAATTAAATTGGTAAGTTATAAGATCATATTATTACATAAAAAAATTTAGAATTCATATAGTAATTTTTTTTCTTGGAGAGGGGTTTGGCCTTACTCCTTGTTGTGTATATATGTGGGATAAGAATTAATTAATTAGTTTATTGTCACTGTTGCTGTGACTGATAATAAATTTATGAACAGCAATAGTGCTTTGACTTCCAAAAGAGCAATTTGGAGGGAGGATTTGCGTAATCAACTCCGTTCTGTCGTTTTTTATTTATTTTATCTTTCTTTTTTCAAAATGACAAAGAAAGTATGGAGGAAAATAGCAGGAATTCAAAGAAAATTTTTATGGGGTGGAGATGATGAGAATAAAAAAATAGCATGGGTGAGATGAGAAAATATTTGTAAAAGTAAGAAGGAGGGTGGACTTGGAGCGAAAAATTTGAATTTATTCAATGATATGCACTCTTGGGCAAGTGGAAATGGAACTTATTTCATCAAAAGGATAGTTTGTGGAGTTAAGTTGTTACTTCTAAGTATGGGGGTATGGGGGTTGGCATGGTCTAATGGGAAATAGTGCTTTATCTTGAGAATCTCTTTGGTGGAAGGATTTGAAGAAACTTTGTGGGAGTGAGGTGGACAATCCATGGTTTTAAGAGAATATTGTACGGAAGATTGGAAGAGAAGAAAAGTGTAGATTTTGGAAAGATGTATGGGTTAATGGAAATAGTTTAGCAAACTTATATCCGAGATTGTACCTAATCTTGGAGCAAAAGGAGGAGCTTATAGAAGGTATGGGATGTTGGAGGGGGGGAAGGTGGCAATGGGAGCTTAAGTGGCGGAGGGGGGCTTTTGAGCGGGAAAGTGGCCTTATTCAACAAGTACAAGCTCTGTTGGAGACTATCTCAGTAAACAAAGACGAATCAGGTTACTGGAAGTGGTCAAGATGCGTGTCAGGCTCATATTCAACAAATTCTGCTTATCAACTTTTGAGACTGGAGGGGAAAGGTGCGGTTAGCAGTGATATTTTCTCAACAATATGTATAAAGATACCAAACAGAACTGCCTTCATGGTGTGGAGATGATTAAGAAATCGCTTGCCAACAAAGGATAATCTTTTGCAACGTAACATTTTGGCGGAAAATTCTGATCTATCATGTTGTTTGTGTTATGAGGGAAGGGAGTCAGTGAATCACTTATTTCTGTCTTGTAAGGTGGCTAACCCGTTATGACGACATTGCTATGCTTGGTTATCACCTGAATTTGTGGTGGTGCAACATGAAAATCTGGAAGGGCATTTCAGGCAGACAGCAGGTATTGCTTGGAGCATAGAGGAACGCGAAATCTGGCAGATATCATATGGTCTGCATTGATACAATGTATTTGAAAGAAAATTAATAACATAATTTTCAAGTAGGACTGGGTTATCGTGCAATCTATGATTAAGGAGGTCAAATTCGTTTCATGGTCTTGGTTACATAATAAATATGCAGATTTCAGTTTTTCCTATTTGCAATGGGCATGTAAACCGGAGGCGTGTATCATAGGATGCTAACTAAGAATTTTTTTTTTTTTTGACACAAACCCAACACATGCATCATCCTTACATACAGCTAAGAAAAAATTTATAATTAATAAATAATAATAAAAATCCAACCAGTAAAAAAAATTAACATTTAAAAAAAAACAATACCCATAATTTTCTCTCCAATACTTTTCTTCTGTTAGACTGTCACTGTATTTCCTTTTCCTTCTCTCTCTCTACATAATCTTTTTTTACTTAATTTTTTTACAATACACACATTCGTATAAAATAAATAGAAAATCACATGAATATTATATAAAAATCAAACCAATACATATGATTATTATACCTTATACAATCTATAAATATATTTAAATTCTTCTATTACGTACTTATCCATTATTATTTTTTTAAAAAGAAGCTGATTCATAATTCCATAGATTAATTAATTATTTTGATAACCTAAATAATTAATTGTCATATTATCAAGCTAATATTTCATTTTTTATTCGTAAAATTTGAACACAATATTAGAAAAGTCTAACTTGATTAAGATGTATGAGTATTTTATAAAATAACTAATTTAGTTGAGTAGAGTGTTCCATTTAAAATAACTTTGTAATGTACATAATATAATAGCTTATAATATAAACATTTCATTTTCCAGTGGTTTTATAAAAAAATGGTTAACATTTTTTACATGATGAAGTTCACGTATAATTTTAAATTTTAAATGTTAAATTTTATTTATTTATTTATTTTTAAATGTCAAATTTTATTACACAAAATTCAAAGATATCATAGTATTGATCTATGAAATTGGAGACACACGTTACAAAGGCTTTCATATATAAATATAAGGAAGAAGAAAGACGGTTATATACAAAAATAGTGGGTTTTAATTATTTATTTAAATGTTAGTTTTTTATTTTACAGGTTAAATTTATTGTTTTATTATTTATTAATTCTAATTTTTTTATTGATCGTGAGTAAGGATGAGAGGTATTGAGTTTGTATCACCCAAGAATTTCTCCTCTATTAATTAAACCACTATGCACGAGAAATCAACGGCTTTTCGAAGAGAGATGTGCGAATCCTTTCTTCCTATCACGCATGATATGAAGGCAGTGTGATAAGTTTTTGTGGGAGTTAGTTTTATACGTTGGGGGACAGAATATATTGTATTTAATGTGATATTTGGTGGGATTAGCGTAACTGATTTCAAAGCTGATATGCTCTCTGATTTGGTTAATTACCCAGTATTTAATTAGAAGTTAATGCTTGGTAACCATATCCTATTTTCATGGCTTGTAATCTGAAATTTAGGTACCACTAGTACCATCTATTTAAATATATATTATTTGGTCCACTTAAAAAAAAGGTATGTTAAGTAAAATTAGATGGTTAAAAGTTAAACAATTAGTTTATTAAAAGTATAAGTGTTTGATAAAATTATTTGTTAAAAATATCTAAAAAAAGTATAAAATGAATGAAAAATAATAAAATTATAATTTATTTGAAAAAGGTAACAAGGAAATAAATATATTAAGAATAAAAATGAAAAAATATAAAAAATTAAACATTAGCATTTTAAAAAACTTAAAAATTAAAGCTGTTGAAATATTTTAAAAACATAGCCTAAACTGATGAGATCCTTGTACCCAAAATTATATGGACAGAAATTGAACTCAATTTTCCTTTGAGAATTAGTTTCTGGGTAGGTTTTAATTTATGTAATATATATTATAATTTTTTTAAATGCTATTGATAAAAAATTATTTTGTTTTAGTCTCTGTATTATATGTATTTTTTAGTTTTAATTTTTATATAATATATTGAATTTATTTTGAATTAATTTTGGAAGAAATAAATTGTTGTGAATTAATGTCATGTTTGATAAAGAGAGGAATATGATGAATGAAAATAAAAGGGAAAAGCAAAAACAAATAAGAAATAAAGTTTTTTTTGGAAGGCAAATGAATTTTATTAAGAGGAAGCTGATCGAACTGAGGTCACATGTCATGAGGAGCATACAATGATAAGGACCTTCACAGGTCAAGAAGAAGAGGAGAAAAATACACAAGGCATGATTACATCATAAAAATAAATGTGAAATGGTATAGGTCTCATAAATATTTTAAAATTATTTCTATTCTAATCTTCTTTATCAAACAAATTAAAGCAAATAATTTTCATATCGATCTCCTCCTTTTTTACGAATTTCTTCTTTATCAAACAAATTAAGGCTAAAAGCAAATTATTAACATGTTAGTATGCTACAAATATAAAAATAAAAAATAGATATAATACAGGGACTAAAACAAAATAACAAAACTTAGAATATGTTTTTTTACAAAAATCATTTAAAAAAGATTACATAGGTAAAAAACATATATATTTAATTGTAGTTGCTATCTGTTTCAGTTTCTGATTGTGGTTGGCTGCGCACACCATGGCTGATGATTTCAGAAACACTTTCAGAGGCCAAGTACTCCAGTGCCACAACAATATCACCAATGGATGGACGAAGATTCGGTTGCTCCTGGAGGCACATTGCCGTAATAGCAATTGCATTGTGCAAACAACGTAAGGGGTAGTTTCCTTCCAAACGAGGATCAACGATCTGCGAAAGCTTTCTCCGGTCACTCAAGAATGGGCGAGACTGGAATCACAAGACACAAAAGTTTACGAAGTAGAAACAAACGTATTGGCATATATGCCAATTAAGTAACTAAAATGTTCCATGTAAGAAAGGAGAATAATGCAAAAAGGAAGCATTTACGGACGTACCCATGCAACCAAGCTTTGCTCGCGGGGTCTTCTATTGACATCCATTGCCTTCCGTCCAGTGATCAACTCTAGCAAGACGACACCAAAGCTGTAGATATCAGATTTAAGAGTTAATTTGCCACTCATGGCATACTCGGGGGCACAGTAGCCATATGTTCCCATGACTCTAGTGGAAACATGGGTATTGTCTCCAACAGGTCCTAGTTTAGCAAGCCCAAAATCAGACAGTTTCGGTTTTAATTTTTTGTCTAATAAGATGTTGGCAGATTTCAAGTCCCGATAGATAACAGGTGGATTCGCTTCACAATGGAGGTACTGGAGACCCCGGGCAGCCCCCACAGCAATGTTCAGTCGAGTTTTCCAACTTAGTGCTGCTTTGTTCTCTGTTGGGTTAGGATCTGAAATACGTACGTATATTAATTAATAACTTATTCACATGCATGCATGCATGGTTCTAAATTACCACGATATATACATGACGTATAATGTTTTGAAATGAATGAATAATATTTGATTCCATACCGAACAGATGGTTTTCGAGGCTACCCATAGGCATGTATTCATAAACCAAAAGCCTTTGATCTCCATGGGTGCAGTAGCCAATCAATTTGACAAGATTGGAATGGTGAAGGAGGCTTAACATAAGAACCTCGGTGACAAATTCCCGATTACCTTGGTGACTTTCACCATCAAGACGTAATTGTTTTATAGCAACAAGCTGGCCGCCAAGTGTAGCAGAAAGACGACCCTTGTAAACCTTTCCAAAACCTCCTTCCCCAATCAAATTCACTTCCTTAAAACCCTCCGCTGCCGATGCAAGCTCCCGAAAACTGAAACTCGTCGCTGAGGCTTTCTTGTTGCCTTTATTTGACGACCCTAAACCTAAATTATCAAAAACAACGCCCACTTCCTTCCCACGAGAACGAGAAGTACAAAAGCAGCTCATCTCCCTAATCCCTATTCCTCTTCACAATTCAATTAACCTTTCTCCTCCATTAAAAACTAATCAAATACAAGCTGTCTTTCTATATCTGCTCTTCACGCTATATTTGGAACACCTAATTTAGCCGCATGACAAGTGCAACAGACTAACTATATATATCCATATTACCACCTTTATGCAACTGTTTTCTCCTTTCTTTAAGCTAACCTCTTACATCTCTCTTTTTCATCAAGCATATCAAATTTATATATAATTTTAAAATTATTTTATATTTTACCAATTAACTTTATTTTGACATATACTATATATGCTTCTCAATATATAAGAAAATATCCTCTACAACGTTATATATCAATAAATTAAAGGTTTAATTTATCTAAAACTTAACATACATAATCATTAATATATATATATATATCATATAATTTAACTATTAAATTTATTAGAGAAAATTATTAAGTAAATTAATTTTCCAAGACTTAGAACATGTTTGTTTCCTAATATTCTTGAAACTTATTTTGTGTTTTGATAAATAAATAAAACTTGTTTAGTAAAAATAGTTTTTGAAAATTCTATTAAAAATATTACTTTTTTCAGTTTTTAAAATAAAAAAACAAAGTATTTTAAAGATGTTTTAGTTTTCTATTTTCTATTTTTGTTTACTCATATTTTTGTTAAGACCCTTAATCAGCGAAAACAATTTATATAGAAAAATAAAAAATTATAATTATCACATCATCATAGATATGAAACTAAAGACATAAATATTATAATCAAGTATAATGAGCTAAAAAGTAAATGAAATGTCCAAGTAAATAAAACATAAAAGTACCTAATGAGTTAAAAAGAGAATTAGACATAAGGAAAAAAAATTGAAAATTGAGAATAACATGTTCAAATTATAAAAATAGAAAGTAAAAGCTATATACTATTTTTTCAAAGTTAGGGAGTGCTCGCATATGCACCCCTCAATCATACTTGGACCCGACACTGTGTCACTACGCACTATCTAAAAAATATTTTATAAAACAAATTCCAAAGTCTAGAAAACGAATAACACAATCAAATGTACGTATACTCTTATAATTTGAATTTTAATATAAAAAAATTGAAAAACCCACTGTAATTACGTACGTTGGATTTTACACATTGTAATATTTTATTTTAATTTCTATTTATATAGATATTAGATAAAAATAATTATATTAAAGTATTAAAAGAAGTAATTATAATGAATAAAATCTACTGTAATTTATTTATTTTTCTTATTACAATATATATATATATATATATAACACCATAAAATGAAAATTATATATATTTTTAAAAAGTATTATTACAGTGGGTAAAACCCTCTCTAATAAAAAAAACGCCGATATAGTGGGTAAAGTTGGCTGTAGTTAGAGTGGAGTTACTTTTACCCACTATAATTACTTCATTTTTATTATACTATCAAAATATATATATATATATATATATGTATTGTATATAAGAATTATATAGATTTAAACAATAGAATGGAAGTTATATAATGATTTAAAAAAATGCAGTTACTGTGGGTTAAACTCATATAAGTACTATTTTATTACTGATAGAAAGATCATGATAATGTCTTAGTCCATCAAAATTAATATTTCCTATTTCACATATAGTCGCAGAATTGCTCATTGAGGACAAAACTCGTTGTAATACTTCATTATTATTAACAGAAAAATCGTCTATAATATACTAACAGACAAACTCATTATTATGTATTAATGACGATTGTATATGTTGGAATTTCAATTCCTTTTCCGATAGCAATTGTTGAAAATGGAATGATAAAGATAGAAGAAGAGCTTGCACTAAATTAAAATTTTACTGAAGAATAAAATATTACAATAACAAAATATAAGTGTTACAACATTAAATCAAATTTTGTATTTCTCTCAAATCTCTCTTTCTTTTCTCACATAAGTGTTTCAACACTTTTTTTCTCACTTTTCTACACACTTTTTTCTTCACTTCCTTACTTTCACTACATCCAAATGCTTAACATTCAATCCATATATATAGATAAACATAAAAGAATTCAAACTAAACTTGTCAACCTATAATAACCACAAGTTGCAACTTTTCACTATCTATATGACTTTGAAGATTCCAAATTAAACTTGACAAACTCTAATAGTCATACAACACATGTGTAGATAAGAATGACAACTTATAATGACTTGGATGAATAAGAACAAAAATCTTCTAAATTCTTCAAATTTTTTCTATAATCTTCAACAAGCTTCTACAAGTATCCACACAATTCTATAAGCTCCCATAAAATTCCATAAGTTTCTAAACAATTCTTCAAGGTTCCATAACTTTCTTTGGTGGTGGAGGAAATCAATTTGAATTTGAATTCTTTAATGAAAGTGAAAACAAAATCAATTTTGAATTCTAACAGTATAGTCCTATAAAAAAACGTCCATTGTAATATTATTCTAATAAATATATTTCTTCCTTTCTCTATATATCTAAATAAACACAACAAGTAAAGTAAGAGACACACGAGCATTAAATGAGAAAAGCTTCATTTTTTTTTGGGTGGAAAGAAAAGCCTCATGTTATGAGATTATAAGAAAATCATAAATACTTCCTAGCCTATTGGATGTTAGCATAAATGGTAATTAGTGATTAAATACAATTTTAACTGAAACAGAATATGGTTTGAATAGGGAAAGGAAAGCCATAATACAAGATGATGGTAGTTAATTAATTATACAAGTCCAAGTGGAGGGATTGTCATAGTGCAAGACGAGTGCTAACTGGTAATCGATCAAAATAACATTACTTGGGGTTGGGTTGAAGAAATGGATAATCCGTATATCCAAGCACAGGATGATGTGAGTAAAAGGTGGTGACATCGGGTTGGTTAATTTAAGTGAGCATCGAGGTCAAATCTTGTGGGGAGATCTGGATTAGCCAGAAAAAGGCGGCCATAAGCGACCAAATGGGCAGCACCAGTGGATAGGGCTTCATTTACCTCAATCCTATCGTAACCACCAGCCACAATAAAAGTCCCGTCTTTGAAGGCCTTCCTAATTGGTGCTAGGGAGGACGTACGTGTGGTTTCATCAAAGTCCTTCTTGTGGAATTGTGTTACCATCCTTGGCTCAATCAAGTGAATATAGAGAATGCCCAGTTGACTCAATGACTGAGCCATGTGAATGCCCAATGCTTGAGGGTCAGAGTCTCCACAATCATTGTATTAGGGTGTACCTTTGGTCAACAAAACTAGGTGTACAGAAAAACTGTTGGATAATTTCTGTTTTTAGTTGATAAGATATAATCTTATTTTTTATTTGATAAGATATAATCTTGCTTTTATTTGATAAAATATAATCTTATTTTTATTTGATAAGATATAATCTTGTTATTATTTGATAAGATATAAATCAAATAATATTTGATAGCTTAGGCCCAGCCCATTTCATCCTATAAATAGATGAATAAGGGTGGAGGCAAGACACACAGAAATTTGAGAGTCTCAAGTGACAGTCTTGAGTGACATATTTGAGCAAGCTACCGTGCCTGCATATTTGAGAGCTTAGAGTGAAACACTGTGAGCGTTTGAGTGACCACCATTGTTGGAGAGGTTGAGTGTACCACCACATTGGTGTGTTTTTGATTCATTGTAACCGATTATTGTTATAGTGTATTTTGATACTGGACTAGGTCCCGTGAGTTTTTCTTTTCTCACATTGAGAAAGGTTTTCTCACGTAAAACAAATTCTGATTGTCTCTCTCTCTCCCTTTTTATTTTATTTCTGCTTCCGCAAATTGATTTGAGGGTCCCAAATACCCAACAAAAACAAAATACTAAAGAGCATTAGTACAAGATAATCTTTGTGTGGCCAAAATCAGACCCAATTTCTAGACGTACTGGACTTCCATTTTTGTTCAAATTAATTAATAAAAAAATGGGACAATCAAAATTAATTACCCCTGTGCCGGATCAGACACACCGGAGGCTTTCCCAATCAAAAAGCCACCCTTAGTTGTTCTTTGAGAATAATATAGAGCAGCATACGGCTGACGAACGAAGTTGTAAGACCTCGATCGTGTAACGGTGCCAAAAGAAATCCAAACCATTCTCCATTGTCTTCTATATGGATCACAACCATGTAATTTGTGATTCTGCTGGATATTATTGTTAGACTGAAATTGCAACTATTTACTTGTATCATTTCTAACACATCGCTGAAGAGCAAGCTGGTAATCCAACATGTGAGATCCATTTCTTGAGAAGAAATAAGTTAGTGGTGAGAATGAGCCTGAAATGAGATCAAAAAATATCATTGGTAGTAAAAATATTTTGAGCCAAGTCACACATAAAAACCATAACCCCAGACCTTCCAAAGTTATCACTGACATGCCACTTATATGCATGGCATCTGTCTCCTTGTCTGTAGCAACTTTGATTGCCTTGAACAAATTATTAAGTAGATAAATGGCATGCAAACATAAGAATAATAGTATAATACAAATGGCAAACAAATGAGATACCTTGGTAGCACATTCTAGCAAGATACGGAAACACAGTTTTGAAATATTTGCTTCTTCAAGCTCTCTTAAAGCCTTATCACCAGTCCAACTATACATATAGAAAGCTTATGTTATTAAATCCCAGATATAATTCACAAGTTATGGGTTTTATTTTATGAGGCTCTAGCCACCAGAGAACACAACGGTTAAATAATTTTTCAAAATATCAATTCAGTTGCAAGTTCGCAACAGAGGAAAAAGAATTTAATCACAGGAAGTACATAGAGCTTAAAGCAACCCTTCAATTCTCAAATAGTAAGTGACATGTGAATGCAAGCAATCAAACAGAAACAAATAAGATCAGAGGATCAATTTCTTATTAACAAATTATTAGAGTAGATTTCAGACTAGATATACTCTAATACACATGAACTGGGTTTAAAAAAATGACAAAAAAATTAATAGATAATTTCCTGAGCAGATTAAATAAATGGAGATTTACTTGGGAAAAAGAAAAGTGCATGTTCCTTATCAGAGAAATTATATAAATGGAACAAGATTACAACTAACAGTATCATCCCAACCCAAGTAGAGTCTCATTTCCCCAATGCCCTTTTATTCAGTCTGATTATTGCAATTCCAATCAATTACTAATTGCATATAACACTATAAGGCATGTTGATATCAAATCTATAGCAAACCAACTTCTATAATACTAGGAATTTCCAGAGCCTCAAGATCCAATTAGAAAATGAAAAATGCATTCACAAAATAATAATCAATAGAGGCATAAAGAATGACAAATCCTTAACTTACCACGACACATAGTGCTGAAAATCACATTTTTCTAGCTTGTTTTTCTTCTGTTCCATCCAACTAGTAAGGCCCTGCACAAATGCAGCACTCATTAAAGATATACAGTCACTAAGGATAAACTTATAAGTTGAACATTTCAAACCCAATATATAACCCTATTACCTGTACCATTTCTCATAGTGGTTGGTAAATTGCAGCATTAATAGAACAAAGTTGCTGGAGCTCCATTTGTAGTTCTTTCGAAGGTATGACCATATAGTTAAGCATCATTATTAGTAACAATGAAAATAAAAGCTAGAATTATTAGAGACAAGGAAAATAAAAGCTGTAAGGTTCATTACATACTATCCAAAACATCCTCTTCAATATCCACACTGCCAGCATCACGAGCAATGTCCTCTATATTGCTGCAAAGTGTAAGCATGTGAGGGTCATTTCACATAGAAAAACAGGAATAAACTACTACCAAACTATACAAATTTGTCATTCAGCTCTACATTGGATTTTATACAACTGATGGTTTGTGAAAGACATCCGGAATCCATATATTATCTAAAAAAATAAAATAAAGCAAGTTCAATTTAACTGGACTTTTAAAACTGTTTCATTGACTTGGCAACCAAAATAGAAAGAGAAGAGCAGCTCACTGAGCTTCGTCAAGAATCACTATGGCTCCTTTAATATCCACATCCATGGCTGCCCGAATGACTGGATTAATGATGTAGTTATATGGACAAAATACCAATTGTGCATCATCTGACATAGAACGAGCAGCATACTAAGAGCAACCTGAAAGTGGAGACAGCATAAGACTTGTACTTTACAAAGCTTAGAACAAACTTTTAACAAAAAAATAAAAACAAAAATAACAACAAAAGGCCAAACAAAAGTAACAATAAAAATAAAATAAAGCAACTTATGATACATATTTTAAAAAATTACAAGTATTAAAAGCGAAATTTAAGTGTTTTAGAGAGAGAAAAAACATATTTTAAACGGAGACATTGATCAAAGTGCCACAGAAAACAAAAAAAAAATCCCAAAATGTCACACCCCGAAAACAATTTGCCAAACTGCTACGCCACGTAATTTGCTTGCCACATCAGCGAATTATGTGGGCTGACATGGTGTCGCGTGAGTGGAGGAAAGATTTCGCTGGACAGAGGGGCGAAATAGGCATGCCACGTGGCAAAGTTCTGAAATTGCGTATAAACTTCGAACGGCCATAACTTTTGACTGGAACGTCCGATTGAGGCGAAATCGGTGGCCACACGCTCGAAATTGAGAGGAGAAGCCGTTCGCAAGTGCCCGAAGTGAACCTAGCCAAATTTTTTTCCCAAAAGAGACCTCTAAGTGCCTCAAAATTACGATTTAAGATTCAATCATCTAAAAAATTCATTTTTGTCTGCTTTTTTAATTATTTAATCAGTTAATTTAATGTTATTTTTTATTTTTTCAATTACTTCTTTGAATTTCGAACGTTTTGACATATCTTATATCTCCATCGGACATTTCTATCAAAAAATATCACTGTTCGAAGTATGTGCCCCAATAGTGCATATAAACTTCGAACAGTGATATTTTTTGATAGAAATGTCCGATGGAGGCGTACGATATATCAAAACATTCGAAATTCAGAGAATTAATTGAAAAAATAAAAAATAATATTAAATTAACTGATTAAATAATTAAAAAAGCAGACAAAAATGAATTTTTTAGATGATTGAATCTTAAATCATAATTTTGAGATACTTAGATGCCTCTTTTGGGAAACAAATTTGGCCAAGTTTCCTTTGGGCACTTTCCAATGGCTTCTCCTCTCAATTTCGAGCGTGTGGCCACCAATTTTGCCTCAATCGGACGTTTCAGTCAAAAGTTATGATCGTTCGAATTTTATACGCAATTTCAGAACTTTGTCACATGGTATGCCTATTTCGCTCATCTGTCCAGTAAAATCTGTCCTCCACTCACACGACATCAGTACACGTAATTCACTGATGTGGCTAATGAATTACTTGACATGACAATTTCACAAATTATTTTCAGGTGTAGCATTTTGAGATTTTTTTTGTTTTATGTAGCACTTTGACCAATGTCTCTATTAAACGAAGAAAAAAAAAAAGTGGTCCCTATGCCTGGTGCGACTTGCGAGAGGTTTACTGTATATTGATAAATGAGATGTGATATAATGAACTAGGGGGAATCGAGGCGAGGCGAGTTAATCAGAATGCACTTGAGCGAGAACGAAGGGATAGAGGGGAAGACCCTCGTGGTCACCGGTGGACTCGGATTCGTAGGATCTGGTCTCTGCTTGGAGCTCATCCGAAGAGGTGCCATAGAGGTGCGAGCCTTTGACATCCGCCTCTCTTCTCCTTGGTGGCGTCCTCTCAAGGACAAGGGAGTCCTCTGCATCCAAGGTTAGCCAGCAGCGTCAATTTCATTTCTTGTTATTTATTTAGCTGTCTCTGCCTTTGCGGTTGACTGAACAACTTAATAAACAAACTCAAAGGGGATGTTGCCCGCAAAGAAGACGTTGAAAGGGCCCTCCGCGGTGCCGACTGTGTATTCCACCTTGCGGCCTTCGGAATGTCAGGCAAGGAGATGCTCCAATTTGGTCGCGTCGATGAAGTCAACATAAATGGTACTTGCCATGTTATCGACGCTTGCCTCGACCTCGGCATCAAAAGCCTTGTCTACTGTAGCACATGTAATGTTGTCTTTGGCGGTCAGCAGATCATCAACGGGAATGAGACTTTGCCCTATTTCCCAATTGATCACCATGTCGATCCATATGGCCGCAGCAAATCAATTGCTGAACAGTTGGTTCTTAAGAACAATTCCCGCACTCTCTAGTAAATCTCACACTTACTATTTTTATCTGATTTATTTGACATTTCTATTACTACTAGTATCTGTCTTCAATTGAATGATACCCCTTTCTTGTTGGATAATTTCCGTTTTTAGTTGATAAGATATAATCTTGTTTGATAAGATATAATCTTGCTTTTATTTGATAAGATATAATCTTGTTATTATTTGATAAGATATAAATCAAATAATATTTGATAGCTTAGGCCCAGCTCATTTCATCCTATAAATAGATGAATAAGGGTGGAGGCAAGACACACAGAAATTTGAGAGCCTCAAGTGACAGTCTTGAGTGATATATTTGAGCAAGCCACCGTGCCTGCATATTTGAGAGCTTAGAGTGAAACACTGTGAGCGTTTGAGTGACCACCATTGTTGGAGAGGTTGAGTGTATCACCACATTGGTGTATTTTTGATTCATTGTAACCGATTATTGTTATATTGGATTTTGATACTGGACTAGGTCCCGTGAGTTTTTCTTTTCTCACATTGAGGAAGGTTTTCTCACGTAAAACAAATTCTGATTGTCTCTCTCTCTCTCTCCCTTTTGATTTTATTTCCGCTTCCGCAAATTGATTTGAGGGTCCGAAATACCCAACATTTCTTTCCCCCAGCCAGGAACAATTCCTCCGGGAATCATCGTCTTTACACTTGTGCTGTTCGTCCAGCTGCAATCTATGGACCGGGTGAAGACAGATACCTTCCAAGGATCGTAACCATGGCAAAGTTGGGTCTCCTTTTGTTCAGAATTGGCGACCAAACTGTAAAATCAGATTGGATTTTTGTGGATAACCTTGTCCTTGCTCTTATATTGGCGAGTATGGGACTTTTGGATGACAATCTTAGCAAGGGAAAACGCCCTGTAGCTGCTGGCCAGGCCTACTTTATATCTGATGGTAGTAATCGATTTGGTTATGTTTCTACTAACAAAGTTACAAGCTTTGCTGAGTCTGACTTCTGAGTGAGTCTTCTTTTTTCAGGCTCACCGGTCAATTCTTTTGAATTCCTGCAGCCTCTACTTAGGAGTTTGGATTGTGAACTGCCAAAGACTTCCCTACCAGTCGATCGTGCTCTTGTTCTCGGGAGGATTTTCTGGGCTGTTTATACAATCCTATATCCATGGCTCAATCGGTGGTGGCTTCCACAGCCATTCATCCTTCCCTCTGAAGTTCACAAGGTCACTCAGTCCTTTTCATGTGTTTTGAATGAGGATGCATAGATGACAGAGCAACTATCATGATTTGTGAATGCTATATTATGTAATTCCATATTTGTTTTTTCAACAGGTGGGAGTGACCCATTATTTTTCTTATCTTAAAGCCAAAGAGGAGATTGGCTATGCTCCCATGGTGACCTCGCGAGAGGGGATGGCTTTGACCATATCTTACTGGCAAGAGAGGAAACGGACAACTCTGGATGGACCGACAATCTACGCGTGGTTGTTTTGTGTCATTGGAATGATCTCACTGTTTTGTGGTGCTTTCTTACCTGATATAGGGATCATGTCCCTTCTCAGAGTTACATGTCTATTTGTCTTTCGATCAATGTGGGTGACAAGGCTGGTGTTTCTTCTGGCTACAGCTGCACATATTGCTGAGGCCATTTATGCTTGGTACCTGGCTAAAAGGGTGGATCCTGCCAATGCAAGAGGATGGTTTTGGCAAACTTTTGCTCTTGGGTTCTTTTCGTTGCGTTTACTATTGAAAAGAGCAAGGAAATAGGTAAGCTTTTGCAGATTACTAGTACAATACAGTGCAGGTTAGGAAATCAATACTGTTTTCTGTCCATTGCATGACAAAATGGAAACTACCATTGCCAATAATATATTCAACTATCTAAGTGCTAGGAGATTCTTAACACTGGCATTTTCAAAAGTTGTCCATCATATTTATTGGATATATATTAATATAAAGTTGAAAGGCTAGAATCAAATCAATGACTGGTTACATGTTACAAGAGAGAGATTGGAGTTTTTCCAAATTACTCGTTCAAAATATATAAATTTGGAGACTCTGCAGAGTGATTTCCAACTAATAATGCGTGACAAAAATCCGAGTAGAGGAATGGATCCCTTACCATGCGTCCTCATTTGTCCATGACCTTGGACCACCCCATGTCGGTGTCCCGTCTCACCAGCAACAGGGAAAAAAACCCGACATTCCATATTCCAATTTTTTTAATTGTTTGTTAAATTCAATTTTTTCTCTCACAATTTTTACTTTGTTTATGATTTTTTTAACAAGTTTTATAGTTTTCATATATATGAATTTAATGGGACTAATTAGTCATAAAAATGTTCAAAATTGTTTTAGAAAGATCATTTTGACTCATTTTAAAAAAACACGAATGATTGAATTGTTTGAAAGATAAAGAATTGAAGTAAATATAATTAAAAAACATAAAAGAACAAAAGTTTATATTAGTCTAAATATTATTTAGAAATTCAGTCCTATATTAGTCTAAAAGTTTATGACAGTTGTTTACTTGTCATGTAAAATAGATTCTCAAATTCATCGGTTGACATTATCATTAATGGTAATGGTTTATAATTTATGTTTTTTCATAATATTAGGAACTAAAATCGTGATTGACTCTTTATTTGCTCTGAACATTTTCAAGTTTTTCTTTCTTTCTTATGGACTAAACCTAATGACTAAAATGGATCATTGATATTATTATTTTAAAAATAACGGGTCCTATTTTGCATTAAATTTTCAAAGAGAAAGCTTTATGACAATAATATTATACTCAATCAACCAGAATTAGCTGTTTTAAACAACAAAAAGTGGTCCCATAACCTTGAAACTTATATTATTGAATCACTATTCTTTAATTGCCATGAAAATTGTCTCTTCATTTCATCTAACATTAGTTTAACAGAACGAGTTATTGTGATTACGAGTAAAAAAGAAGATTAAATCACATGAACCAGTATATATACAATGTAAATTTTATATAGTATCTGTATATAAATTAATTTTGTTAAATACAATACAAAAAAATTCTTTAGTATAATCTTTTAATATAGTTGTCAACTTTATTTTATTATTTGAAGGATTAAAATGAAGATTCATTCTTTTACTTGCCATAAAAATTTATTTTGTGCACTAAATATTGTTTATAGACTCATATATAAGCAAAAATAACTATTTTTAGATAAATTAAAAAGTAGGTTAAAATTATTTAATTGTACTAATCTCAATTAAAAATAATATTGTCTTATATTATTTTTCGTTGAAATTTGATATCATGAAAAAAATAAGATCCTTAAAAATAGAATTACAATGAAGAGTATTTTACGTATTATTTTTCTAGCACGTTTGAATTAGAATTATTTTTCTAGAATCAATTCAAAATCAAGTTGAAAGTCAAAACAATAAGTTGCTTTAATTTTTCTCTTTTATCAAAAATCAATTTTGGTAACCATCCCAAACATGCTATAAACGACCATCCTACTCTGTTAATATATAATCAAGAATGACACGAAAAGCCATCCGACTATGTTAATACACGACCATCCTACCCTGTTAACGAGGATAATATTGGCGGATTTCCAAGGTTAGTTAAACGGAGTGAATTTCATTAGAATGACAAGAAAAACACCTGACTAGAAAACATAGAAGTAACTATGAAATAAATACCAAGGCGCAGCAAGGCAACTGCATAATTCCACGAATATGAAAAATAAAACAGCAAATTTAATCGTTCTAAAAAGTATTACGATAATCAAGGTTTTGTTAATATTATTAAGCTTTTAGGTGTATATGAACTTTAGGTCTCCATACATCGTTTTTGAACTTCATGTTTTAAATGACCATCCTTCTCTGTTAATATAATCAAGAATTGTTCATAAGGATATAGTGGTGGATTTCTAAGATTCTAGTTAGTAAGAAAAGCGAAGGGGATTTCATTAGAATGACACGAAAACACCTTGATATTTTCATTAGAATGACTAAAAAACATAGAAGTAGCTATGAAATAATTCCCAAGGGCAATCACTCCTAAAACGGATCAGGATACACGCTCGAGAGAAGCATAGAGTAAATTGGTAGTCATAAAATTCTACGTCCAAATCTTGGATCAACTTGTTCTTTCTAAAGGTGCCTCTTGTCCAAGTCATCAAAGTATGCATGTTCCATTGCTTTCTTTGCAGAAATCCTCTTGGAAGGCTCATATTTCAACATTTGCTGAAAAGAAAGAGAAAAATATGATGAAATAAAAAACAGCAGGATCTACATGCCAGACGCCAGTTAGTTTAGGAGTAACTTACAGATAGCAAATCCAGTCCAAGCTCATCCAGACTTGGAACAGCCGTTGACAGACTTTGAGGGTTCCATTGAGGGTATTCATGCCAGTTCATTAGTTTACTCACGCCTGGCCACACGTCTTCATTGGGAGTACCCAAAAGCCTGCACTAACAGGGTAGAATTATAAACAAAATGAAGCAAACTAAACAAGTGACATACACAATACATGATAAACATATATCATACCGTCACCTGAATATATGCAGGAGTTGTTGCAGCTCGGAATCACCAGGAAAGAGTGCTTGTTTGGTGACAAGTTCGGCTATAATTGAGATGCAAATAACATTAGTAAACCCTCAAATTCACATAATTGAGATGCAAATAACATGAGTAAACCCTCTACCTCACATACAAGCTTACCAAATATGCAGCCAACGGACCATATGTCCACCGCCATTGAGTAATGGGTAGCACCCAAGAGGACTTCAGGAGCTCTATACCACAGGGTTAGTATCTCATGCGTATATTTCTTGATTGGCACAGTAAATGCTCGAGCGAGTCCAAGATCAGCAATTTTAAGCATCATGGTTTTTGGGTCCATCAAGAGATTGTGAGGCTTCAAGTCCCTTAATAATAAAGATTGAAAGATTCAGCAGTTGACATTCGAAGGAGGTGTGAGAGAAATGAAAGGGAACTAGGGTACCTGTGCAAGATCCCATGACCGTGGCAGAAAGCAACGCCCTTGCAAAGCTGGTACATCAAGCTTTTGATGGTATGGGGTGGAATGGTTTGTCCAGTTTGACGGAAAGAGCGAATGAATTTCTTGAGATCGGTGTCCATGTACTCAAAGACCAAGTAGAGCACTGTCTTCCCTTCCTTATTGTGACCTTGTTTGACATCCATTAACCTAACGACATGGGGATCGCGAGAGAGCATTCGCAGAATGGAAACCTCACGGAGAGTGGTGGGAGGGACACCTTCTTCGTCCTCGTGGAGACGAGTCTTCTTCAGAGCCACGATCTTCCCAGTGGCCTTCTCTCTTGCTCTGTACACCTTCCCATATGTCCCTTCTCCCACCTTTTCAAGCTTCTCGAATGCCTCCTTCGCCGATAACACTCCTCCTCCTCCTGTCTTCTCCATCTCTCTCAATTGAATCCTTCTTCGCTCTTCAATTCAATATAAAGGCCGTTGCAACATTTTTTAATATAATAAATAAACCAGAAATCGAATCCCGTTGAGCAACGGACACTTGCCTGGCTTCCTTTTGAATTTCAAATACCGCTCCCCTCCCCCTCCCTCCTAAACTGCAAATTAGGAAAATAAATACTTTTTTTTCTTCCTTTTCTCTGTTTCCAGCAAAATATATTCATTCCTATTTTAGGTAACTAGAAATGTCATATAATAATGATATATTAAATATTTTACATTTTAAATTTGATATAATATTAAGAATAAAATTAAAAAGAAAATATTTACTTAAATATGTTTGAAGTTATAAAACAATATATAAATATGTATATATAATATAAAAATTCAGGTATTATCTTATGAGTAAAAAACTAAAAACAGTATTTATTGTATATAAATATAAAATATATTAATTAAGGATAATTATATTTTTAGTACCTAAATTTTGTATTCTTATGGTTATGGTCCTTTAATTTTACAGAGATTGATTTTCGGCTCCAATTTGTTTTTCGTCCAGTGTTTTGTTTTCTTCTGTCTATTTTGGTAACGTAACGTTGGTTTAATGAAGACTAGCATTGAAATGCGTGTACAGATTTTGAAAAAAAAATGGAAGAATAAATAACAAAACAAGTAAAATCAAAATAAAAAATTGTCCAATTGAACAATTTTTATATAGAATAAAAAAGGATATTTTAAAAAAAAAATTAATGAAACTGTGCGTTTCATTCTTCCCCTCTTAAAGGATTTGTCCTTGAATTTAAATCTATGATTAACCTTGAGTCTCAAAGAAGTGAAGGTATTTTTCTTGCATAACAACTTTTGGTTATCTCCTCACTGATTGGTTTTGCGAAATCACCTTCATTGACACAACATCCTTAGAAGGTAAAATGCTTCATGCGTTCTTCAATTTGGGTTAGATTCTCATCAAGTTACACTGCTTGGTGCTGAATAAAGTCAGAGGAATCGTGAATATACTTTTGAAGCATTGACACTTGAAAAAATGGGTGAACACTAGATAGATCAGGTGGGAGGGCTAAGCGATAGGCCACGTGTCCCGTCCTCTCTCGAATTTCAAAAGGACTTTTAAATATAGGATTAAACTTAGAGATGGGATCCTTTTACACCGGTGTAAAACTTGATAGTTTTACACCATTTAATAACTTTTTACTGGATAAGTATTTTACAAAATCCACCGTTAGATTGAAAGCTTATATCATGTAGATCACATATCTCAAATTTCATATTAATCCGAAATCATTTGAAACCTAATTGATATATATAAAAATTAACGGTATATGTACTTCTAAAATATGTGAAAATTAGACTATTTGATTACATTCATATTGATGTTTAAATTTTGTGAAATTTGAGACATATGATCTACATGATATAAGCTTTCAATCTAACGGTGGATTTTGTAAAATACTTATCCAGTAAAAAGTTATTAAATGGTGTAAAACTATCAAGTTTTACACCGGTGTAAAAGGATCCCATCTCTTAAACTTATTCTTCCTGCCAAAACGTAAGATACATTGCATTGGAGACACATGAAAAAAACACATGTTCTCCACTGAACTCCAATGGTCGACGTCTTTGATATAAATAAGACTTTTATTTACTCTAAGCAGCTACCAAGTGATCTCAAATTATCTTGACCTTTCTCAACAATTTTTTGAATTAGATTGATTAAGTAGTATTTTTGAATAAAAACTTGGAAGTAAAAATACTTTTTGATTGATACTATCCATTAAGTTTCATTTTATCAACATATTTTTAAACAAAAACTATTTAAACATAAGTCATTTTATGATAAACTCATTTTTTTTATATCAAACTTAGGTTTACAACATACTATTAATTCAAACTTATGTTTACAAATTTTAATTCAAATATGTAACCTGTGGATATAATCCTAACAAATTAAAATTTAAAACTACATCAAAGGATACGGAGGATAAATATTTTCCTAAAAGGCAAAAGTTACTTTAAATTTGAAATTAAAATAATAAAAATATTAGTGACGATATTAGTATATGGCCTTGAGTCATTCAAGTTTAGAACTAGAAGGTACAGAAGCAATTGACGTGAGGGGCCATCCATGGTTTCGCTTCATCCACAGACACTAACACTAGCGTGCCCTTTGTCAGTTTCCTCTTCATCCTCCCGTTTTCTCAGATGCTCCGTAAACTCTGCCCTGAAACGAAGAAGAAGCAGTTTCATTACTGCTTCGTGGCAAGAGGTTCGTACTATTCCATTCCATTTCGTAGTTTTTACTATTTCCCATTGTTTCATTTCATCCGATGATTATGCTCCGATTGAAGCAGCTCGCGGGAGTTTTACTATTCTCCGCGATTCCTTTCACTGCCGTGAAAGCTATAGCTAATAGTCCGCTAGGGGAGTCGCTTCAGAGGAAAATGGAGGAGAGAAAGACATTTGCTGTAGAAAACTCGTCTACATTCAAGGCCTTAGCCGACAAGGCTCGAAAGGAGAGGTAATCCCTCCCTGGTAAGCAACTGTATGTATGATACACGACAATTCCAAATATGCGTTTTCTTTTGTTCAGGCCTTCAGGGTATGGTTTTGATTCCAGCAACCATGTGTTGTGTTAGTTAACCCCATTAGTGGTTTGTTACAATAGGTTACTTATTTATACTTACTTATAACATAAGATTATATTAGAACAGTTTTTAAATCCAAAAACATGACAAGTGAATCAAACATGCCCAAAAGGAGCTCTATCCTGATCCAGTTCTATCAACAAGTATATAGCTCCCTTGATCCAGATTCCAGAGGGAGCAGTACATATTTCAGTCAAAGAATGAGGGGAGATTAGGTTTCATGGATAGAAGATTATAAACTTTGAAGAGAGAAGATAGAAGAATAGCAGAAAGGGAGTTGTAGTTCCAACAATCTTGCAGTGTGATGCAAGAAGCGAGAATGAAAAAGATTCTTGAAAATCTGACCCAGTTCTCTGACAAAGGGGTGGAATGCATTAGACAACTCAGAAATTGGAGGACACAGATGGGGTAGAGGCAGGTAGGTGAATTGACTCGAGAAGACTGTTGAAGGAAATTAGAGATTCTTTTGTTCACTGAAATTGATGCCGATGGGTAGGTTAACCAGGTTGACAAGTATTTTCAGTTGAAAAGGATTTCAGATAGGGAGAGGATACAAATGGTTACAATGACAATGAAAGGACATGCTCTGTCATGGTTTCACTGGTGGGATTCTTGAGTTCCAAACCTGACTTCGATGATGTTTAGGAACACTTAAATTAGGCATTTTCAGTCATCCGTAATCCAAAATCCTTACCATATGTTGTTGGATCTGAAACAAGAAGTCTCAGTGCAAGAATACAGGGAGAAATTTGAGGTTTTTGCTGGACCGTTTCTCCTCATAGATCAAGATTACCTTTGGGGAGTCTTCTTGAATGGGCTTAGGGAGGAGGTGAGAGCAGAACTAAACATATGAGCAGCTGTTGGGTCCTTGTCTGGGGACAGGTCTTTGTTTGAATGGACGGACTTGGCGCAACTCATTGATAACAATTCTTTTGTGCAAGGAATCTAAAAGAAAGAAGATGGTCTGGACATCATTTTAGAATTTGGGTTTAGGTCTAACTCAACCTCAAAAGTTAGTAATCTCAAATGAACCACAAGTCAGTGCTGTTGTAAACTTGGACATCAGTGCTTTTTTTGGCTGCTTCTGGTCAGTGATTAATGAATGAGAGTTTGAGGTCTTAAAAAAAAGAACTAGAAGTGAAACGTAGGGAGACATTACAAAAACAAAAAGATGGCTTGATTTGTCTCAGTTTGAGGAGGTGAAACATATGCAGCACCATTTGGGTAATGAATAGGGGAGGATAGACGATAACCTGACTAGCAAATTGTGCATTTCAACAAAAAAAATTAAAAAAATTGAACAGTTCACTACCATTGCCGGAACTGCAAGACATAGATACTTCCATGGAGGTGCATGGGTCTTGGGCTCTTGCATCTCAATTAGATGAAGAAATAGAGAAGATGGCTCGGGCAATAGAGGAAGGATGAAGGGACACAATTGGGATTTCAGAAGTTTGATAATTTTTTTGATCTCATGGACCAAGCCCCAACCAGATTGAAACTGGTTCTTTCCTAACTAACATAAAAGGTTAGAAGTAGCAGGAGGTAGTGAAGGATTTTGATGATCATCAGCTTCTACCATTTTCAATAGTTCAATTCTCAATGGTGCCTTGGGTTCTTGTTAGCCATGCAAAGGCATTGATGCTCTGTTATAGGGCTAAAATATAGGAGATAACAGAGCATTGGAAGAGATTGGAAGCACTCACTTGTTTGTGTTTGACCCAGGACGGATAGAGGCTATTTTGGGCTGCAAGGCAGTGATTGACTTGATCATCAGGCTTCTACCAGTTGGAACCTGATGGAACTTTGTTTGTAGCTGTCATCACTATTCACCTCAAGGACATGGTGAATGCTTAGGGGGGAAGGGGGGAGTATTGTTAGGTAACCCCCTTTAGTAGTTAGTTACAATAGGTTAGTTAGTTACCCATCTTTTAGTCATAACTTATATTAGTGAGATAGTTTGAAGAAGGCATGTTGCCTATAAATAAGAAAAGGGGTTGAGAGAGGGGGGAATCTTATCATTTGGGGAAGGTTTGTACTCTTAAGAAACTAGAGAGTGGGGAGAGGTCAGGATCTCCTGAATACCTTGAGCACTATTGTAATTCATCTCTGGCTCTGTTATCGGAGAGTTGTGCTAGAAAATAATTAAGAGACAAAAAGAGCTTCAGATTGTCATTTCATTACATGATTATTATTCTCACTGTTGCTTGTGCGTCCAAATTTTATGCTTATTTCGTTAAACATTCAATAATTTTCAGCTTTTGGTATGGAGAAGATCGGCCTCGTTGGCTTGGTCCTATTTCATATGAATACCCATCATATCTTACTGGGGAACTGCCAGGGGATTACGGCTTTGACATTGCTGGGCTTGGCCAGGATCCTGTGGCACTGCAGAAATACTTCAAGTATGTCATATTTTTTATTTTTTAATGGAAGCCATTACGCATGTGTTATTGCTGGTTGTCATGTATGATCATTTTTCATATGATGAAATGTTTGATTTTTATTTACTTATGTATATTCTACACCTATAAAAAATATATAATATGTTAATTCTTATGATATGCCGTGGACAATAATTTCCTGTTTCTTCTAAATAGTTTATCATTAATCTGATGTGACTGTTTTCAAAATTTTGATAGAACATATTATATAAAATGAAAATGTTTATAAATGATATCTTTATATTGTGTGAAGCTTTGTATATGATAATTTTAACCTCTTTTATCAATAAGCTTTGAGATATTGCATGCTCGGTGGGCTATGCTTGCATCTGTCGGTGCTCTGATTCCTGAAATATTAGACCTATTGGGAGCTTTTCACTTTGTAGAACCTGTGTGGTGGCGTGTTGGATATTCAAAGCTCAAGGTTAGTATTTCCTGTCTCTTTAACCATCTTTCGTGCAGTCTTGTTTGTCAATTTGTTGAGTTTTATCACTCAGAAGTTTGTGCTATTAAATATACAATTATTCTTCATTACCCACTCCTTGAATCTATTAATTAATTAATTGAAAATGTTGGTCAACAATTTGTTCTCCATAAAGGTGCAGATGCTCTAGACATGGCTAAATGGCAAATGAATATTCCCAGATGGGTCCTGATAAATTTCTTTGAAGTTAAAAATGGTTATTATAGATTTTGGCATATTTTGTATCTTGTAATAGTTTGATCATGTTGTTTTTTTCCTTTTTTTCTTCACCTCATTGACAATGTGTTTTGGTATTGATGATGATGGCAATAATAATAATATCATCATTAATAATAATATCATCACAAGCTCTCACTTTATACACACTATATGATCATGTTATTACTATATTGATTAAACAATTTTAATTTAAACTTACAAAGATAATTGTAATAAATGTAGTTGACACTTCCTTGCACGTGAGTCTTTCAATTTTCAACAGCGAGATACTATAGATTACCTTTTAAACAATTTAAACATGTAAAAATAATGGTAATAAATGTAATTGACACTTCCTTGCTTATGAGTCTTCAAATTTTCAACAGGGAGATACTCTAGATTACCTTGGCATCCAAGGTCTTCACTTTGCTGGAAGTCAGGGAGTGGTCGTGATTGCTATTTGCCAAGCACTCCTTATGGTAATGCTTGTATCCCCTATATACCTTTGTGAGCTTTGTTAACATTTATTTCTTGTGCTTATAAAAAATAACATTTATTTCTTGCGATATTTGCCTTCCATTGTTTTTTAGCTCGAATGTATAAGTGGTGAGTGGTGTAGCATATATGATTTCAGATTTGCAACTAGGTTGTACTGGATGAACTTTTCCATTTTAATTCTAGAAATGGAACATGGTCTGTAATCCTTCATATGTCAAGAGACATAACATAATCCAACCATGAAATTTGAAAGTTAAATTCCTCTCCTGCACATTTTATATTGGTTAAAATCAAAAGTTTCAAATAACCGAAGCTGCTTGACTAAACGACATGTTCTTTTTGGACAGTCATTGACGTCTGCAAATGGATGGCATTTATACTAATTAGAGATTCTTAAACAGGTTGGACCGGAATATGCTAGATATTGTGGGATTGAGGCATTGGAGCCTCTAGGAATATATCTGCCTGGTGATATAAATTATCCTGGAGGAGCTTTGTTTGATCCCTTGAATCTGTCCAACGATCCTGAAGCTTTTGAAGAGCTGAAGGTAAAAGAAATAAAAAATGGACGCTTGGCAATGGTTGCCTGGTTAGGCTTTTACGTGCAGGCAGCACTGACGGGCAAAGGTCCTGTACAGAATCTTATTGATCACATCTCTGATCCTTTCCACAACAACTTGCTGGGCTCCCTCAACTTCATTAAAGTAGTCATGTAATATCAGAAAGGAATCTACATCCATTCGTTTCTCTTTTCTACGTTTTGCTGAGGGAATTCTGGTAAGAACGGTATAGGCATCAGCCATATACCCTTCGCATTCTATAGTCAAATCTCTGTATTAAAGAAACTATTCTTAAGAATTACTACTAATTATGCTATTCTATTCCTAAAAACACCACAATTACGTCACTCGATCCTAATTCTAGTTTACGCTCAATTTCCTAATCGTAATGTCAAGCCTACACCAATTTCAATAGTTATTTGTTGATTTTTTTTTTGTAGATATTTCAAAAGGTTAAAGTCTCATTAATTAATTTTATTAATATATGTTAGTTTTTCAAATATGGATTTAATTTACATTAAAATGGGAATCTAATTTACATTAATATTTAATTTCATTTATATACTTATTTGAAAAACTGACCGAAATTTCTTCGAAAACCCTCCTCTATATCTTGATTTTTTTTCAGTTCTTGGATTTATGCAAAATAAATATTATTTTGCTAATTTTGTTGTCCCAATCCCAATAAAAGTTGGAAGGAGTCTCTTAAATCATGAAAATTTACCTATTATGTGTTTACGACATTATTATTTTAGGTTAGATCAAGTCACAACTTTATCTCGAATTCATTTAATCAATTGATTACATACAAATTAGCATCAAATGTGTCATTAGTAAAAAAAAATGCATGTCCAATTTATTTTATGATTAATTAGTAAAAAAATCAATTAAATGATTTTAAAATGGTTATAATTGGTATCTTTAAGTTTTATAGATTGTTATAGCACAAATCTCATTTGGTTGTTACTAGTCAAAATCTTTACCTTGAGTGAAATTTTAATGTTCTATTTTATTGTTTTCCTGTTTGTAAGATAAAATGATTGTGAGAAAAATTGTGTATAATATTTACTAATATGTTTAATCTGATAAAATTCTAACCAACAATTTTTATTAAAATTTCTCTTTATCACGTTTTTTACATTTACAATGACTCATACAAAATTTTACTTAAAAGAACTAAACTCAATTCTACTTGAACTTATGACAGAACTAAATTCAATTCTACTTGAACTTATGACAGAACTAAACTCAATTCTACTTGAACCTATGACATGTTGATCATCCTGTAATATATGAGAGAAAATGAATTCTATGTTCAAACTTTTGGTAGCTAAATTATTTTGGTCATCAAAAATAATTCATAACGATATAATGAAACATACCGCTGCTTGATGATCTAGTGGATATTAGTGTCCCTTCATTTTAAGTGAAAGTGATTATATTTTAACAACAAAAAAATTCAAATACTCGATCAATAATTTTTTTTCTCTTCCTATCACACTACATCAACCAAATCAATCACTTATCTCCATTTTTCTCTCTAGTTGTACATAATTCAAGATTATCCAAGAAACATTTTTCTTTAAATGGTCACCGCCTCACTAGTTTGAATATAATAATAGTAGTACATTTTCAATAAAAAAAATTTACAACAGTTACTGCAGGAAGAAAGTAATTACATCTCAAACTCCTTCCCGCTTTCACCAATCAAGAAATATCCAAATCTAGTCAAAACAGATTTTTTTTTTAGTTACCATGTCTACACTGATACGCTAAAAATAGTTGAGGTTTGTGTAAAGTTTGTATGCTCTATAGTCGGAATATATGCAGGTGGATACATTGCCCGTTGTTTAAAATCAAACTTCATTCACTTCAAACATTAATCTGAACTCGAGAGACTATAATCACTAATCTGAACTCGAGAGACTATAATCACTGATCAGTAAGATCTGGTCAAACACGAGGCAGAATCGGTTAGATCTAAGTTAGGTCATTCCATTTCCATCTATTAGACAACCCCAAGTAAAGAGTTTCTTTTTCTTTTCTTTTTTTTAAAAACAAAGCTACAAATTAATACACAGATAACAGACAATCTGTTCTCAACTGATTAATTCTTAGTCATAAATCACATTCCCTTTCCTTCTCGGAAGCTTCTTCCTCTCCTATAGTCAACCTCCGCATCAGAGCACGATAACCCCATCTGATATTTCCTGCAGATTCTTGAAGAATCCATTTTTGAGAATATATCATCATCATCTACGAGAGTAAGGTTCTCTGGTGTACTTAATCCAGAGCTGTTGCTACAATGCCCTTGTGATATATGATCTGACATTCAAGAAAGAGCATATTTGTTTACATGTAGATAAAGAAAACGGCATGAAAAAAGTAGAAGCAAAGACAGAACATCCTACTCGTTAAAATGCATACAATCACTCACAAAATTACCTTCCATTTTTTCCAGATAATATACAAATATGAACAATGCCTTACATCTCATCCGACCAAAAAAAATTATAACCTTAACCCATTAAAAGTACAGTACAGCACAGCGCACCAAGGCTCTAGTTATAGAAATTATATTATATATAATATTGAAACCAAATTGTAATTAATTTAGAAGTGAGCTACTCTATTTTCTTTCTTTATTTCCATGATTTCTCAAGATGCAAGGAAACAAATCAACATTTATACCAAGTATTTTACAGCATACCTTCATATCCTGGACATATAGGGACCTGGTTGTGTGCTTCCTTGCCTACTGGACCTGGATCTGATCTAAGACTTCTCAGACTCTGCAATGCCACCTGCGTCTCCTGAGCTTTGAATCCTTTCATTAATGAAGGCTCTATGCTTTCTTCCATTGTTGACTTGTCAGACGCAAATGGCAACATGGTAAATGACTCCTCCATTACATCAGAAATTTCCACATATTGACTGGTAGTTATAATCTCATCTGCACTGAAACCAAAGGATGCTCGGTAAGCTTCTATTTCTTCCACATCTTGCTTAGGACTTCTAGCATGCCTACTCTGATGTCCATTTCCGCCATTAGATTGAACATCTGAATCTTTTGAAACACTTAATCTCCCACCATTATGAGGAAATGGAGGATTTTGGTCCAAATAAAATTGTGCATAGGTAGCAGGGCAAAAGAAATTTGTATCTTGTGATGCCATAGTGACACCATTTGTGTCATGCCCTGACACCCTCCCAGACCCAGTTCTCTGATATTTTCCATTCTCGAGAGATAATGATGAATCCCACTGTTGACGGAACTCTCGTTCAGGAAAAGAAGATGATAAACAGTCACCCGAGTTCCTTGATATTGGAGATATAAGGCTACTGGCAGGACTTCCAGGGTAGAGTGAATATGTGGCTTGAAGATCATTTGCAGTGATGTAGTTACCCTTGCCACTGTTTTTGAGATCCACTGAAGATGAGAGAAAATGAGCAAAAGGTACATCTGGGGAAGAGGGAGTTGTTAAATGAGCCAACTCAGGTGGAGGAGTGAGAGGAGCAGTAGATGGTTCAGTAGTGAAATTTGAAAAGACTGGAGGAGACACCAGCTGTGTTTCATGAGCATATGGTCCAGTGGCAAACATTGTAGATGAAGGACCACCAGGTGAGTTAGCAGACAAGGATAAGAAACAACTAGGTGATTGTGCAGTGGAAGGAAGGGCAGAATGTGTGAAGGATGCTGGTGAAGAAGGTGGGGCTAAGAGAGAAGGAGCTAGTCCTGTGGCTTGATTGGTCAACCCAACCACTTGAGGTCCATTTGGCTGAGAGGCTGGCCCATTACTGTCAGGAATGCGAGATGCAGGTACAATGCGCTTCCCACCCTTCTGTGAACCTAAACAAGAAAATGCACCCCAACATCCTCCCCACCTCTTTCGCTGACAATGCAAGTGAAGCAATAGAGATTACTCAAAGGAAAAAGGAGATCAATAACAGGTAGATCTGAAATGAAACAATAACTATTGATAATTCTTTTTTGAAATTTTAAATATTTAACAAGAATCCAACCTCCCAAAAATCAATAAATATTTCGTCAAATTGTTACATAACCTTTAGGCATGCCAAGATAAGAGCTTACACTTGGTAATCACCACATATCTTTTAGGATCTAAGTTTTTATGTGTGATTTTTTTATTTATGAAAACTGTTAAAGGGATATCTAAATTAACATCACATACATTCCAAAGTTAAGTGACCCAGTATCCTTTTGGCTACTTGATTCTAGTAATCTCACCCTTAATTTATATACAACAATTTGGCCGTTAGCAGGATGACAGCTACTCTGAATCTTTTTATTACCCTCATTATTTAATTTATTATATTATTTGTTATGCTTTATTTAGTTTTTTTATTACTATTATTATTTAGTTAACTATCCTATCTTGTTTAATATTACTGCTTAGTTTATCATATTACATATTATGCTTTATTTAGTTTATTATTAATATTATTTTTAAATTACTAATTATATGTTATAATTCCTGAAAATACAAAAAAAAAAAGAGAAGTTAAACTGGATTCAAACTAAAGTCCAACAAACGAAAACAAAAATCTTGACACAATTCTCAAATCTGATCTAGATGCTGAAAATAATTCCTGTTAATACAAGCAGTGTGTTCAAGCCAAATAAGTTACAGAGCAGTATAGTAATGAGGACAATAGAGGTTACTTGCTAATAAATGTTAAAAGTATAAGATTCTTCTAGCTTCAATCTACATCATACATATTTGCGACTTATGAACAAATATATAAACCATATAACAGTACTGGTCCACCATTTCATGCCTGAAAAAAATTAGGCGTTCATCTGACATAACATCCATCTCATAATGAGATTTACCATATCCACATGGGCAAGTTGTCAAACTTGAGAATGTACCTAAACTCATGGACTCCACTCGAAAACTCATAAGAGTTTACCCAATATAAAAAATAATATTAAAAATTCTATAATGACATATATGCCAAACAAAATACTCTTTAACATACAATAATTCAACATTTAAACTTCATAATAAAGCTAAGAAGCAAACCACAATAATAAAGTATGATAGTACATTAGTACTAAATAAGATCAAACTACATAAATGATAAATCATATAAAACTTAAAAACATAAGTTACTTAAGTAAAAACATTTAAAAAAGGAGTTATTTTTTTCAAATCATTGAGTCCGATAAAAAAATGTCACTCTGGACTCACCGACTCGCTTCTTGACTCAAGAGTGTATCCAAGTTTATCGGAAAAAGAGTTTGCCAATGAGCTAGCTCGCTTTCTCTAACTAGAATCGTAAAATCGTAAAAGTTCAAGTGCTACTTGAGAGTTTGACAACATTATCCACATGGGAATCCAGGCTATTAGGACATGACACAAACCCACACACAAAAGAATAAAGAAAAACAAAAGAGGGAGAGAGAGGAAAAATATACTGGTTGTTAAAAGAAAGAAAATAAAGCAAACATTCTATTGGTTATTATAAGTGGCAGGTATTTTTTCAATACCTACCAAAAAATCGCAAATAGTTATTAATCGTAGGGATTTAACTTTCTTATTTCTATTGCATACGAAGTATGAGACCCTTCAACATAAAGAGCTTTTCAAAATCAAGGTTTACATAACACAACATAGCATAAAGACAAGCGTGTATGTATGTGATAATATGGATCCAGATTTAGACTGAAAAATGGGAATATAACAGAAAAAAGAAAAGACCGATTGCACCAAAAGAAGTAAAGTATACCACACTTAACACTAATTTGTGGGGTAAGATTTTGAAAACTAATGGTTCAGCCATCAGATCCGTCCAAGTTTAGTTCGGGCCGGTTTGAAATGACCCACTAGGTTTTGGACAGTGGGAATTACTAGTCGTCCATAATGTTCACGAAGACAAACAGATGCAAGTGTAACCAGAAGAGAAAAGCAATGGCTGGCGCCCAACATGTAAACTAAGTTACAAATGCAATTATCATCATTTGACGTGAGATCTGAGTGCTTAAAATAGTGAAAACAACAGCAATAAACAAGCATCAACCGAAAACAGAGAAAATTAGTGTTAGGGTATGTACTAGGGACCTCAGATCTAACCCCAAAATCCCTTGTATCGCTCGCAAATAATGCAGAGAAATGAAATTTGTAAAGAGTAATAGAAGGATGAATGAGATTGAGAGAGTGAGTGAGAAATATACTCTTTCGTGCTGAGGAAATCGATTTTGCTCGGACCCCATTAGATTAGATAGTAGCCGTTGCACTCTACTACTAGAACTGTCAGGTCAGGTGTAAACCAAGATCCTTCTCACATTTCTTCTTCACAAGCTGACACCGCATGGACTTCTAACTTCTTCTTGATGTGAAGAGGGAGGGAGAATATTAATTAATTAATTTATGGCAGCAATCAAAGGACAAAGAAAGACAAAAGCGAAAAAGATTGAAGTGTGTGTGATGAAGATAGAGAAAAAGCGACGGAGAGGCCCGGACAAGGGCGATACTTTATATTATTAATTACTGGAAAAACACGCATTACTGTCCTCATCATATTAAAGAGTTTAATTATCCAAACAATTTTAGAGACCTTGACCATTGTGACACCTTTTAAAAACAAATTTGTCAAAATGCCACGTCAAAATGCTACGCGAATAATGTTATTTCTCATATTGTCACGCGTGCTATTTCGCTTCTCAATCCAGCGAACTATGCATGCTGATGTGATGTTCATTTGTTGGTCACGTATTTCGCTATAGGTGCCAACGAAAATACGTGGTCAAAACGGACAAGACATGTGACAGACATAAGGTATTTCGTTGGGGAGCCCAACGAATTATGTGGCAATGAGAAACAAATATCTAAAAACTTCAAATGGTCATAACTTTTAATAGAAATGTCAAATTAAGGCGTACGATTTATCAAAACGCTCGAAATTAAGAGAAGAAGCTCTAGGAAAATTTTCGAAGGGGATTAAAAATGCTCAAAATTAGGATTTAGGATTCAATCAAAAAACGCATCAATCATTTTGACAAATTATACGCCTCAATCAGACATTTTTATCAAAAGTTATGACCATTTTAAGTTTTGAGATTTTTTTTCCCATTGCCACGTAATTCGCTGGGCTCCCTAGTGAAATACCTCCTGTCTGCCACGTGTCCTGCCTGTTTTGACCACGTATTTCGCTGGCACCTATAGCGAAATATGTGGCCAACAAATGGATGCCACATCAACATGCATAGTTCATTGGGCTAAGAAGCAAAATAGCACGCGTGGCAATCTGGGAAATAACACTGTTTGCATGGCATTTTGGCAAAAACAAAATTGAAACGTGGCACAATGGTCGAGGTCTCTTTGGAGAAGAGAAGACAATTCAATTTGGACAGCTGTATGGAGTTGTGGCTTCCAAGGCACCAAAAAATACAGTAAAACAATAAGTTCGTAATATGTATGAATTGTATGCATGTAAACCTCCCTAGGGTTAGCTTTGCCTTTGCAACAAGACACAACTTATTAATAATTGACTTTTAAACTGATTTTTTTTTGCGTCGGTGCTGCTGAGCTATGGACGTCATTCCTTCTCTTTAACTAGGAAAGATAGAAAAATATTTGTTTGTGTTGTTTATTAAGAAAAATGCATTTTATAATTAAAAATGTTTAAAAAAACTTGAATAATTTAAATAGATTTATAAATGCCTACAAATATTTTAGTATTTTGGGAAATTCTAAATAATAACTTATGACCTTTTCAAAATACTAGTAATATATTTTATCCTTTTCAAAACTTAAAGAAAAGGTCCTGATGTTTGGCCATGCGTTCTCCTGATGGCTTATAAGCTTAAAGTCATAGCAAATTAATTGGATTCGTTGGCCCGAATTTTACGACAATAAAATGTCAATCTGAAAAGAGAAGAGATATCGTGATAGGAGCATTTGGCTTGGCTGCAATTTTGGACATTACATTTCACATCCTTGAAAACTGAAAAATCGAGTAACTGACCCCATATATCTATCTATCTAGTCAAACACTCACACCCTGAGGGAGGAAAAAAGGAAGGAAAATCAATCATTCTTGTCCATCAATTATGTGCACCTAGTTTCAGTGTTATCATCATCCATAGGATAAATGAATCAATGAAAGGGAAAGATATGGATGGTTATTATGTTGCCTATGCAAGTTGTGTAAGTTAATTTTATGCACCACTTATGGTTGGTACTTGGCAGGAAGCTCTTTCTTTCTTTATTTGTGTTTCTTTTGAAGGATAGAGGAGAGGAAAGCATTGCAAGCAAAACTATGAAGATTGATGTGTTGCCACTCTGCCAGGGCCAGCACTCAGCAGCATATCTTGAGTTACTTTGCTCAATTGTTTGCTTGGAAACATAAATAGGAGACTAGGAACATCCATATATACAATGAACACAGCCATAGTACAGTTACTACTTGAATAATCTAATTCTAAGCATTTTTGCTTTCTTCATGATCAAGTTCCCTTTTCTATATCCTACCTAAATCCTATTATTAGCAACTCAATGCTAACAAAAAAGCAGAGAGAGACCAGGCAAAAAGAAGCTCACATTGAATTTCCAAGAATGCTTTTTGCAGGAGAGCAATAACTGGCATTTGTGAGCCAACAATTGTCACCAATTTATCAAGTTTCAAAACAGAAAAGAGCAAAGAGGAGGATCAGTAAAAACAATCCCAAAAGTAGGAGCTACATTTTTATTCCTTGTCAATGGAACAACAACTGAATTCATCACATATAATATAATCACTTTGAGCTGGTATTTACATAAATTCACACCACAATGAATCACAAAGGAGATAATAATAAACAGATTTACTTTACACAAAAAATCTATACTATACTATATTATCATTTACCACCAAAAGTATAAACTAACCAAGGGGAAGAGAAGAGCCTAAGCAAAGAACCACCAAAAAGAGGTGTTTGGAAGAATTTATGAATAAAGCAACAGACGGAGCTTGCACATATGAGTGTGTGTCAGGGCGCATATTCATGTTCAAGGGTAGGCTGGGTTCGAGTAACCGTGGCAGTAGGTGCTTTAATATCCCCAACAGAGACATATGAAGCACTTCTCCGGCATCTGCAGCCCTTTCCATCTGTTGTATTTTCTTGTTATGTTTGTACTTAAGCAGCCACAAAACCAGCAAACTAAGCAACACTAAGAATACAAGTCCAGCCAAGAAAAACCCCACAATAACCCTAGCCTTGTTGCTACTACTCTTGTTCTCCATTGGAGCCACTGCTGCTGGTGGTGGAAGAGCAAAAGACTGGACGACGATAGAAAAATGGCCATGCGAGGAGTTGGAGCAAGTGTTGCCTCCTATTACATTGGTGAAATTGGATGAACCCTGCAAATCAAAGCAAACACATTTTGCAACAGCACCAAGAGGAGGAAGTTTGACATGGTGGAACTTGACCTTGATAGGGTCACCAAAGGCATTGACATTGAGTATTGGTAAATTAGTAGCTGACAAATTGGAGGCATTGTAAACCAAGAGTCCCAGGACTGGAGCCAAGTAAGTGTAAAGGGTAGTAGCTGTTGGACAAATTCCCCAAATTTTGGTACACCAAAACCAACCTCTTCACATATGGTTTGGCGATGACCCCTTTGGGAATCTCAAACTCGTTGTAACTGGGAAACCCCTTTCTCCTCATGTTACCACTCCTTAATCTCAATGCGGCAATCTTAATCCTAGTCAAGTTGGAAGGAAGTTGAGTTGTAGTTGTAGTTGCATTGTAAATGGTACCTGTTTTGGGTTTGAGCAAAGCCTTGAAGGCGAATTCTTGAAGAATTGTATCAAGGGACCGAGCTTGGCTAGACTGAGCCCTGACATGAGGAGCAGAAAAACATAGAAGAAGAAGAAGATGAAGCCTCATGGAGAATAATAATAATAATAAAGTTGTAAGTTGTTGGTACGTTTTGGGTTATATTGAGAACAACGGGTACGATATAAAGAAAGAACAATATTCTAAAGCAGCAACTTTGAATTGAACCGTTGCTTGGGAAAAGGCAAGGGCAGCAGCACTGGGGAATCTTGTTCTGCTTCTCAAAAACATGGCAGCTGAAGATGATGAATTGGAAGCCCTAAATCATTTATGAATTTGAGAATCCGTTATTCATTCAGTTGCATTTTGGTTGAGATTGATTTGATTTGTTGTTTACAATATATTTGTTTGACTGGGCTGTAGAAGAAGAAAGAGATAAGTTGTAGAACGGAACAGTGGCCAAAGTGTCACATTTAAAAAAAAAAATTCCAGAATGTCACGCCTACAGAACTATTTGCCAAAATGCCACGTGGCATAATTCGCTGGCCATGTAAGTGAAATTGGTGGGTTGACGTGGCGGTGCGCTATTGGGACACGTAATTCACTATATGTACTAGCGAATTACGTTGTCTGGCAGGCGACATGTGGCAAGCTTGAGACGCAATGCGTATAAACTTCAAACGGCCATAACTTTTGACTGGAACGTCCGATTGAGGCGAAATCGGTGGTCAAACGCTTGAAATTGAGAGGAGAAGCCCTCTCAAGCTTGTCACGTGTCGCTTGCCAGACCACATAATTTGCTGGTACATATAGCGAATTACGTGTCTCAATAGCGCACTGTCACGTCAACCCACCAATTTTGCTTACATGACCAACAAATTATACCACGTGGCATTTTGACAAATGGTTTTATAGGCATGGTATTTTAGGATTTTTTTTAAAAATGTAGCACTTTAGCCAGTGTTCCAGTTGTAAAATAGAGTGGTTGAGGTCCACTTAAGAACGAACTCACTCACTCACCACCGCGGGGACACCAGGACAAAAGCAGAAAGCAGCGTGACTGTGTGTGGTTTTGTGGCCCGTGGTAACCAACAACATTTTCTATACTAAAATCTATATCTAAATTACTCCCAAAATGCAGCAATCCCCCCCTTCCCCTTCCATTCAATGCCTTTCTTCTTCTCTCTCAAATCTTTTCACACCATTCAATATTCTCTTAGTAGTAATAAATTACACTATGACTATATAATATTATATTAAATTCTTTTTTAATTTTCGGTGTATCCTTAGCTGAAGTAGACAAGTAGTCCTTCTTAAGCCCGATAATATTATTATCATTATTTTCTTTAGGAAAGAAAGATCAGGTGAATTGGGTTTGGTAGCCTCACCACTTAAATAAGTCTCAAGGTTTAATTAATAAGATTATAATATCCAATAAAATTATTATGAGTAATAAAGTTTTTTTCAAATATTTAATATAATATATTTAAGATTTACAGGAGTGTATTAGATTAAATTTTAAAAGGCTTTTTTGGGTAAAAAAAATATTGTAGTATTCAATCAAATTTTTTTAATTATATGAATAACTATTGTGATATTCAATTAGGATTATTAAAATTTATTAAGGAGGATAAAAAAATATAGTAATATTCAATTATTTTTTATAATTTTAAAAAATCTTAAGATATTAAAATTTTTAAAATTTCTATAAATTATTTTCTAGAACAAATTTTTTTAATAGGATATATAAATGTCACACTTATCCAATAATCACACCCCAAATCCTTAAAATTTTACTATACTTTCATTTTTTTTTTTCTTTCCCACGAAAATCAGACTTTTGTCATTCCATCACGCATGGATTTCTCAACTTCTAGCATCTTTCTCAACCTTACATATATTTAAATTCGAACTAATTAATAACATTAAATATATTTTGATTCAAAATTACAATATATTGAAATTAAGATAAAATATAAACAATTTATTCACTAAACATAAATTTAATTCTTATTTTTATTATTTCTGTATTTATTAAGATATGATAATTAATTAAATCTTCAACGGACTATTTACATGATAATATTTTTTTTTGACACACAATAATAATTAATAACTTAGAAATTGTTTTATTTATAATATACTATTGATATTTAGCACAAAAATATTAATTTTAGTTTATATATAATTCCTAATTCAAAATCTTAAAATTCTTATATGTTAAAAGTTTAAAATATTTTATATAATTTTTCAGAAACTAACATATATGTTGTGAATGACATGCTACACTTGAATTAAAGTTTTAATTTAAAAATATATAATTAAAAATGTCTTTTTATAAATATTTAATTTTGATTTTTTATTATAATTGGCAACTCTCAATTTAGATTGTTTGCAATATTATTTTTCAATAATTATTTAAATTACAACTCATTTAAAAAATAATTAATTATTATTTCTCTTATTGTATTTTTTTAAAGCCTACTAGATATACAATAAACTATTAATAATAGATAACAATAAGAATAACTAATAAGTCATTATTAAAATAGATAAAAAATTACAAATAGTTTTTAATAGAAAATTTTAATATATATATATATATATTTAAAATATATGTTATAAAAATATTTAAAAACAACCTTAATCCGTGCGTGGCACGGGTTACAGTCACAGCACTCTACAATATATATATATATATATATATATATATATATATATATATATATATATTAAGGTTGTAACCCTTCTCCCTCCACCAATGCAATTAACAATTATTCAAACTATCATCAGGGAACGAGAATTTTTCAGAAACATGAGATTTTAGCATAAAGATTTTCATTGTATGCTGAATTTCGATATTTTATTGAATTTCAATTTTTCAATCTACATGCTTTAAGAGATAACGTAAACCAGATTAGTCCTTTCAATTGTGCTGAATTTCAATATTTAATTGAATTAGAGTTTTGTTAATTAGATCATGAAACTATTCATTCAAATTATTGATTTTACTAAAAAGAACAGGACCGTGAAGTTTTAAAAAAAGTTATTGATTTTATTTTTCTTTTTATAAATCTTATCATTTTGTTATTATCTTTTGTATTAATTCTGGTAATTTTGAATTTTTTCTTAAAAATTCATAAAATTCTTTTAAATATTATAAATTTGTAAACAGTAAAGTTCTTCCAAATATGTTAAAATTTTAACTATAAAATTTTAATCATAAAAGTCTTTGAAAATAATTAATTATCATAATATTTTTATATTATCTTTTAAAATATATAAAAAAATATTTCAAAATAATCTTTCAAAATCTCAATCCAATAATAGGTCCCCTTAAATTCATCCACGTAATTGATGTTTTTTAATTTTATTTTATATAATAATATTATTTAATGAATATAGGTGTACTTTTAATAATAATACATTCAAATTCAATTCTTATATTTTTATATAAACTAATTAAACTAAATAATCTTTAAAAAAAAAGTCTATGTCTTATCTCGTAAACTCGTATGAAGGGTTCTATTATTAATTAAGCTTACGTAGAGATGACAAAATGACAACTTAGTTCCATTGAGTTCTGTTTATGAAAATAAAAATGTCCACTTTTATTTAGGTAAAAGAAAAACTCATAGTCGTTTGAATTTTCTTTATGTCTTTTTTTTTCATATTTTTTACTTAACCGAAAAAGAATTAGCGCTTTACTTTTAGATAGACTGAATTTACATAAACTCAATTAAAGAAAAAGCCCTGAATAAGTTGGATTTAAGTTTAATGTCCTTATTTTCAATATATTTTTCACGAGTTTGTTACATATTGAAAAAAATGATTTTATGAAAAATTATTTAAAATAACTTTCCATTTTGATCCAATTTTATATTATTTTAGATTTTGATTATTTTAAAAAATTAAAATAAATATATGAAAAAACTTCAAAAATGATTTGTTTATTAAAAAAAATCCTTAATCAAGTCTGCGAAAGAAGAAGAACTAAGAATAGAAATAATAGACAAGAAGAACTGCTAGGAGAAAAAAATACTGTTACCGGTAAGGGAAAAATAATAAGGAAAAAAAATCCACACACACATGATGATGACTCGTCACCAAAAAGAAAAGAATATAAATAAATAAAGGCACACACTCTATATGAGTGGGTCTTTTTACACGGATGACCCTACTTATTTTACATATATACCAAATTGTCCTGTGCCGAAACCAAGTGGCTGCAAATTTTATGTGATGGTGGTTGATGTTTCCTTCGTTCGTTGGGGTGCAGCGCAGAAACACTCGTGAAAAAAATCAATTCAATGAAGATGTATCAATAGTAGCAAGTGCATTCACCATTCATGAATTTCATCTCATGCAACAATAATGAAAAGAACGTTATCCGTATTTTGGATACAACATGCGAGGATATTGAAGTTACTGTCATTAAAATCCATTAATCCCATGAATTCTTTTTGGACCTTAATCTCAATGAAAGTCTAAAATGACGTACAGCTCAGTTCAGCGAGCAGTGATGACCGATGAATGAATGATATTGCTTATTTGGGTTAGAATTGGGTAAAAAATGTTAGAATTTTTTCATAAATTATTGTGAGTTACAATTAATTATAACGTTTTATTTTGTTAAAATTTAATTAATATTTTGATTCCTTTAGGAGGTGTGGGTATATGGATCTCGATTTGTGGATCGGTTCGTCAAGTTCATAATAGTTTTTTTTTTAAGTTTATATAGTTGTATTAGATTTTTGAGTCCTGATTATTAGACCGAAAAACTTAAATAACTTTATTAGTGGATTTATGGATTACCCGTTTAGTGTGCTATGTAAAGTTGTATTTTTTGAATTAAAAAATGAGGAGAGGTCAATTATCCTAAACCACAATTACACAACATTTGAAAACCTAATCTCACAACACAAAATCACAAATGTTGCACATACCTTTCTTACAAACCTTGCACATATCCTTCTTCCTCAGTTCATGTTGTTGATCTTTTTTATCACTCACTCCGCCACCGGCTTTAACCCTTCCCTGGCTTGTGTTGGTTACGCGCTGACCACTATGCCCTTCTCTAATCACTCACTTCCTCGCTCGTTTGCACCAAGGCAGTCACGTCCTTCTCGCTCTTGCATCGACCACATACAATATGGTCTGTCATTGCACCAATGTGGTCATGCTATCATCACACTGTTCTGGTCATTGCTTTCTCACAAAGATTGGTTGTTCCATTTCAAGGAATTAGTCCACATTTTTCTTTCAAATTTTTTTCTCAAACAACTATTTAGGTCCTTAGATTCGTAGGTTTCACAGGCCGAATATGAATTAAAAAAGGCCCATTATTTCGTAGATTGGACTTATCCAACCTATCTAAAACATGGGCTTCACATGTCGGGTCTGGAATGGGCCGAACTAATTCATATACACACCCTTAATTGGATGATATTTAAACATATACACTACTACTTTTCTGACTCCACGTAATTAATTTTGAAATCGAATGAGGTCTCTCCATTCTTATCCAAATATTCACAAGGAAAAATAAAGATATTAGTTTTTTTTAGATGACACAATTAAGAAATGAATCAAAATGAAATTGGCTGAGTTTACTTTTTAGTCAAACTCACATGTAACTTTTCCTAGTTAAAGTAATTTTAGATTAACTTAGTGTGTTTGATTGGATAATTAATTTTAGGTTCAAATTTAATTTTAGATCAATTTTTAAGTGTTTAATTTCAGTAGCATAGGATTTTAAAATTGATTTTTTAATGGAACTCATGATTTCTAAAATGAATTGAACTCGAAGCTAGCCTATTAATTGACAGCTGTGGGATGTGGAGATGAAATGTTGTATCCTATGTGAGTTATAGTATTGAGTTGAAGTACGCTAATAGTAATAGAGAGTTAGCACTACAAGAAAAAACCTACTTTCGACGGAATATTTCCCACGTAAAATATTCCGTCAGAAATGTTAGTATTATCGGTGGATTTTTCGCACGAAATATATTCCGTCGATTTTTTTTCTTCTGTATTTCCAATGGAAGATATTCCGTGTGAATTTATTGAGTTAGCGTAGATTTTACCAATAGACAACATTCCGTGAGAAATTTTGGCCTGTTTCCGACGGATTTTACCCATAGAATCAAATTTGTCAAAAATGTTTAAATATTTTTATTAAGACATAGATTTCACCTTGGTAATGAAAATAAATTTAACTTACATTTATCTTTTTTTTTTAAAAATTAATATGCAAAAATTGCTTAAATATATATTTAGATTATTGTAAATATAACATTTTTATTCCACTAAATTTTTATTAAAAAAATTTGTATTTGAAATACCATAGAAGTTGAAATTTGTTTGTTTAAGAAGAAAAACTTGTTTTAACATTTTTTATATTAGGTAGATCAATTTGTTTAATTCAGTAATTCTTGGTGGGTCAATGAATTCAATTTTATTTAATATTAAAAAGTTTCTAATTCATTTTTATTATCATAAATTAATTTTGAGTTCATTGTATTTAGTATAAATTAATGAAAAATTTGAATTCCAATAAATTGTTATATATTTATGAAAATAAATATTTTTAAATTTTGAGTATATGATATTAATAATAGATTTTTTTAATATAATTAGGTAGGATTTATTTTTACAAAAAGTTTTATCCTTATTTGTATCATATAATTAAAATTATATCATTGAGTAACATATAACTAATATTCAATATTTTCATAAGTGTTAACTTATGTAATATTTGCAAACTTTAATTTAAGAAATAAATTAATTTAGAATGTGGAATGTTGACATTAATCATTTTTTTATTAAGACAAATGATATTGTGAAAATAAAATTTTGAATGATAGGAATACACTTATCTTGTATAAATTGAATTATGTATTTATTTATTTGATAAAATTAAATAATAATTAAGAAAAATTAATAAAGTTAATTACCTTATAATTAAGTTAGGAAAAATGAATATAAATAATGCCTATTATAAAACCTGATAATAAAAAAATTCATATGTATTAAGAAAAGACAATAAAACACTTTTGTTTTAGTGTTCTAATTCTATAATAGTCAACCTTTAGAAATAAAAATTCCTAACATTTCAATTTTAAATTCGAATTTTAACTTAAAATGAATAATGCTGTGTACTTTAATTATAATTTTTTTTATATTTTACCACCGAATATTTTATGCTAAACAAACTCTGTCAATGAGTAAAAAGTAAAAATTACAATTACATTATATTGTAGAATATTTTTAAATTTTATTGCTTTAGAGGAAATATCTATGAATATTAAAAATAATGACTTAGTTATAAAATTTATTTATCAATTTATTTTGAGATATCAGATTAACTTAATTATGTAAAAGAGTCAAAGTCAAGTATTTTTTAAATTTATTATCTTTCCTTTTAATCTCCTTTTTTAATTATATTGTATAAACATAATTATTAAATATTATATTGATAAAGTTATAAAATAATTTTAAAAACATTATTTAATCTAATTGACTTATAATTAAGATAGGAAAAAATTAGTAAAAATAAAAAATTATATAAATAACATAATAAAAAAATTCATATGTATATGAAGTAAACAAAAAGAAAACAAAACGTTTAAAGTTTTTCATTCAAGATCTATAATAATCAAAATTCAAACTAATAAGGTGATTGAATTTTCACTTAAAATTAATACTTTTATATGCTAAAATTGTATAGAATATTTTAAAATTATGGTCTATTACCAAAGAACATTTTTAGCTTTTTAAAGAAAAGGACTAAAAATTACAATCAAATTGTATTGTATAATATTTTTAAATTATTTAACTTTTTTGAGTAAATATATATATATGAATATTAAAAACAACGCCTTAAGTAATGGTTAATGGAGCTTATACAAGTACATAATCATCACATGATGAATATTTACACGACAGGTAGGGGTCAGGCTTTGGCAGACCTGAGCCTGACCTGCATCATTATTACTAAACTTAAGTCTGACTTGTTATCTATTAAAAATAATTTACAAAAGCCTGGAACTGGCCTGCATAAAGGTCTGGCCTGGCCTGAAAGTTTGTATACAAAGTCTGATTAAATAAATATAAATAATTAAAAGTAAAAAATAACATAATAAAGACACATACTTCCCTTTTAATTTGTGTGTGAAAAAAAGTTAAAATTAATGAGAGTACTTTTAAGTATTCAACAAAATATTATAAACAAAATAAACAAGCTAAATAAAATACCATAAGTTTCATTCAATAATCTAGTCTTAATGTTAAATAATAAAATAAATAAGAAATAACAACAAGGCAAGTTAAATACAATGATAAATAATTTTTTTAATTCCCAAGCTATCTCCCAAACATTAAGAAACATTTTTTTTATGAAATTTAATTTTACAAAATACTTTAAATCAATTTAGGAAAGTTAAAGAAATAATTTTTAAACAGAAATGTCTCAACATCTTATTTAAACATATTAAGTTTTAACATATATATATTAAATAGGTTAGCCTGATAGGCTTACCAGACTTTTTTTAAAACTTGAGTTTGACCTTTTTATTTAAACAGACTTTTCAAAAAGGTATACAATGATATTTATAATAAATAAGTTAGGCCAAATCATGCCTTAAATAGGTTATGTCAAAAGGCCCTTGATAGACGACTTAGCCAATTTCCATCCTTAACTGTATGATATGATAATTATTTTGTTATTAATAGGTGTTCGTCCTATCATATTATTATCTCTTAGAAAGTATAGTTATAAGAATAATATTTTCGTAAATAAAATTATATATTTCGAATGCAGAAAAATTTATCATTTTTTAATTCAATGATGTATATAATTTTTTAAAATACATATATCTATATCTCTATCTATATATATACATATATATATATATATATATTATTTGTAGTCTATCTATTAAGTTATTGAAAATTATTCTTCTCCTAACAAATTTTAATGTTGTAGGATAAATAAATTTAATTTTATAATAAACATTAAAATATTAATTCGACATCTCATATTCTAAAAAAAATTACACAAAATAAAATTTGAAACCACGTCATTTGAATAATTGTGAACCATGGCTATTAATGAATTGTGAACCATGCCAAATGGACGATAGATGAAAGTCACAATTTGAATAATTGCAGAAAATAGAATCGCGATGCCAGGTGCTAACTGATACCATATGTTAAAATGGTGGAGAGAGGGAATTTCAAAATTCAAATCCAAAATACCCCCTTTTATTTGTGTAGAAAGAAATGTGAACTTACAAGTGGCCATGACTGCTTGAAAAATGATAAAACTTTATATTTTTCAATTTTTTGAAAATCATAAAAAAATAGTTTCACATTTTATTTAATAATTCTCATAATTATATAATTTTTAATAATTTTTAACTAATAAAGTAAATAAAAGTTAATTTTTTTAATTAATATAAAATGATAATAAAAATAATTATAATAAGATAAAAAAGGTATCAAAGAAAGAACGTGTTGTTCTAACTACAATAATGAAAATATAATATGAGATGTGAAATTTAACTACAATAATAAAAATATAATATTGTATTAATGTTAAAATAAATATGCCATTAGATATTTAAATATAATAATAATTTATGTTATTATATTTCTGAGTATTAAAATAAATATGCCGTTTCATTTAAAATTTTTAATGTAATAATAGACATTGAAACGGCGCCGTTTTCATTTTGTGAGGTAAAAATCACTGCAACTCATGTGGCGGAGAGAGTAATACGCTAAAACCCAATTGGAAACCCTACGGCAGAGAAGCACAACCTTGCCTAGTCTAACCCTCGCCGCAGCCTTCGTCGATGCACAGCCTTGCCTAGGCCAACCCTCGCCGTAGCCTCCGTCGACGCACAACCTTGCTTAGGCCAACCCTCTTGTCTTCAATCTCATCCTTCTCTTTCGTTTTTTGTTTTGCTTCATGCGCGGTTGAGTATCGTTGTAATGGAATAAACGTGTGCTTCTCAATCACCAACCTAGGTGTGCTGAGCTTTCTCCCCTCTTAGCTAATTACATTTTGGTGGATTATTTGAAACATTATTTGAGTAGCGTTATAATTATGTCGTGGTGAAAGATTATTTGAGTTTTGAGTTCGTGAAAAAGATGTTAGCTTCTTTTCGTGTTTGTTTGTTGATACCTGAAACCATTATTTAAATCTTATGCCTGTGTCAATTTTTAGGGGAATGATTTGTAGTGGGTTCACCTACTGCCCCTCCTTTCCTAAGAAACAGTAACTATAAATCTTGGTTTAATTTCGTGGGTAATCTGGTTAAAAGTCTCTGAGTGATTTAGGTGTTTGGGACATACTGCCATTAACTAGTGTCATTCTATTGTTAGCCTTTGTTGTATGAGATTCTGAAATGTAATCATTGAAACAAGCAGTAGGGGATGTCGTGTAAAACTCTGTATAAGGTGCCATTCTATTAAGTAGCTATTTGATTTTGAGTGATTTGTGTATCGTGTAACTTTGGATGAATAGAATTGAACATTGGTTTCAATGGAGAAGGTATGATAAGTAGCATTTTGAGTTATCTGTATTCCAACCTTATCATTTATCAGAACTTCCTTTGCCAAAATAACACTCATATGTCATTGAAATGCCTTGAGCAGTGTATTCCATGTTGCTAATTTTTTGTTGTCATTTCAAAATCTTAATTTAACAAAACATCCACATATGACTTGTCCAATATTAACAAATATCTGGTAATATTGTTGTATCTGATAAATTAACGTGAAGAGGTAAAATACAGCTATTTATGAAATGCATGCATCACAGTTAAGTGAAGCTGATTGAAATTATCAATGAAACTAACATCACCGTAGTTCATTTCATTTGATTGCTTTGTAAGAGATAAAATGAATATTATACTCATATTTGTATAATTGTTCAGTATGTCTCATGTGAACTTGGTACTCATAAGTTATTCTACTATTTGGCACTCATTTGGCTCTACCAGCTGTATTTGGCACTCATAAATTACTGGTTGGAATTATTTAGACACCACTTGATTAGTTGGACTCTTAGGCCCTAGCAGCTGTAATGTAATAAAATTAAATTTTATATATATATATATATATGTATATATAGAGAGTCATAAGAGGTGACTCATGTGATAAGTAGCAAGTTTTTCAACACCGGTAACATTAAGTTGATGATGGTTGTTATTCTCAAAAACAAATAAAAAAAGTTCATGATTTTTTCCCAACTAATGGCAAAAGATGGGACGCGAAGCGACGAAGAAGAAGAAGATGAATAAGATTGCAAAATCTGGGGGTTTTGAATCACTTGGTCTGAATCCCAATGTGTTCAAGGGAATCAAGCGCAAAGGGTACAAAGTGCCCACGCCGATTCAGCGGAAGACCATGCCCCTCATCCTTTCTGGCTCTGACGTGGTTGCCATGGCTCGCACTGGCTCTGGCAAAACGGCGGCGTTTCTTGTCCCCATGCTTCACCGCCTCAACCAGCATATCCCTCAGTCTGGTGTCAGAGCCCTCATTCTATCCCCTACCAGGGACTTGGCCCTTCAGACTCTCAAGTTCACCAAAGAGCTTGGCCACTTCACAGGTCCACCTCAATTCAAATTTTTTTCATTTTCTTTTTCTTTTCTTTGATTTCATTTTATTCTGTTTTTTTCTTTCGATCAGATCTTCGTGTTAGTTTGTTAGTTGGTGGAGATAGTATGGAGAGTCAGTTTGAGGAATTAGCTCAGAGTCCTGACATCATAATTGCCACTCCTGGTAGGCTCATGCACCATTTGTCTGAGGTTGATGACATGTCATTGCGCAGCGTCGAGTATGTTGTTTTCGACGAGGCTGATTGTTTATTTGGCATGGGTTTTGCCGAGCAGTTGCATCAGATTCTTGCTCAGCTTGGAGAGAACCGTCAGACCTTGCTTTTCAGTGCCACACTGCCCAGTGCTCTTGCTGAATTTGCCAAGGCTGGTTTGAGAGACCCTCAGCTTGTCCGCCTCGACTTGGAAACTAGAATTAGCCCTGACTTGAAGCTTGCCTTCTTCACTTTAAGGCAGGAGGAGAAGTACTCCGCCTTGCTCTATTTGATTAGGGAGCACATTGGTTCTGATCAGCAGACATTGATTTTTGTGTCCACCAAACATCATGTGGAGTTTCTCAATCTTTTGTTTCGTGAAGAGGGTATTGTGCCATCTGTGTGTTATGGCGACATGGATCAAGATGCTCGCAAAATCCATGTATCGAGGTTTAGGGCTAGAAAGACAATGTTGTTGATTGTGACAGACGTTGCTGCCCGGGGCATTGACATTCCATTACTTGATAATGTTATCAATTGGGACTTTCCCCCCAAGCCTAAAATATTTGTCCATCGAGTTGGAAGGGCTGCAAGGGCTGGTCGAACTGGTACTGCATATTCTTTTGTGACTCCTGAGGATATGGCTTACCTTTTGGATCTTCATTTGTTTCTTTCGAAACCAATCAAACCTGCTCCCACTGAAGAAGAGTTCTTGCAGGATATGGATGGAGTAATGTCTAGATGTGAACAGGCAATGGCAAATAGAGAAACCATTTATGGTCGTTTCCCACAAAAAGTCATTGACCTTGTCTCAGACAGAGTTAGGGAAATTTTTGATACTTCTGCGGAACTGGAATTATTGCAGAGAACCTGTAAAAATGCATTTCGTTTATATTCAAAAACAAAACCCTTACCCGCAAAGGAGTCCATTAGAAGAGTAAAGGATTTGCCTCATGAAGGGCTGCATCCAATGTTCATGAATGTGTTGGAAACAGGGGAGTTAACGGCACTTGCATTTTCTGAGCATTTGAAAAAGTTTAGGTGAGTGCAAGATTATGTAAATTATGCTGATATCCTTTCCACTTACATTCTTTCGGTATATTTTATAGTTGCACTACTTTAATAATTCAATATCAGGCCAAAGCAGACCATTTTGGAAGCTGAAGGGGAAGCAGCTAAATCAAAGCATCAACAGGTGGATTTCTACTTCTAAATACATTATCCATATGATGTGCATGTCTGTATTGTTGTCTTTCTACTTTACCTAAATGTTTCTCAATAATTGCAGGGCCCTTCTGGCCAATGGGTCGATGTGATGAAAAGGAAAAGAGCCATTCATGAGAATATTATAAATTTGGTTCGTGAACAGCAGCAGTCTAAGAGTAATAAGGAAAAGGTATGTGGCTATTGCTGTAATTTGGATTTGGACAATTCAAACTCCTTTTTTAAAAAACATGCCTTGTTCTGCTGATTGATTGGAATCAATGCAGTTGTTGGTTTTATTTTGGATTTTCTTTTCTATATATTCATTTCTTGGGGATATGTATATGTTTGTACCTTGTTCCTTGCAGGAGGAAATTCAATCGGAAATCAGTCCTTCCATGGAGAAAGGAAGAAAAGGTTTTATTTCATTTATTGTCATTGAACTTTCTTTAAGTTTGATCGTTGTATTTTTCAGCTTGTAAAGTGAATGATTTCATCATGAAGTATTATATACCCTTGATTTAAACAAGTGTCTTATGCTTGGTTTTATGTTATTTGTTAATCATGGTCAGTCTAGTGTCTACTTCAACCAAAGATGTAGAAATGTGGTTAAGGTGATTTCTATACTTCAAGAACATGTCATAGGCTTTAGCAAAAGAGAAATATCAAAAGAAAAGGGAAAAAGATCACTATTGAATATAATAATTGAAGATTACTATTGAATATAATTGATTGATGACAAAAAAAGGAACTACCAAAATATTAATAACAAGGCTGGCAGAGTCGTCTGATGGTTGTATTAATTGCTTGCTTTCACTGTATTGAGTTGACCTTATACCCTCTAAGGATAGTCACTGAAAATTACTACCTATAACTGTAAATTCATTTTTATAACAACGACAGATAATAGTTTAATATATTGGATTCTAGAAGATGGAAACTCTGTCTACTTGGCATTGGCTTAATATGTTTTATCAAGCAAGTGTCTTTCTAGTGTCACAATTGAAAGAACATAGTGCCTCAACCCTATTACTTCTTTCTTAGCAGGTAAGATTGGGTCATTGTAAGAATTGTCAGTTAAAATTGAGAGAAAATTTCAAGGTTTACTTTTACTTGGGTTTGCTTTATTAGGATTTTTTTGAGTGAAAGACTAGAAGGGGAAGACAAAATGTAATGATTAATTTCTTATTCTGTTACTTGAGTTTTAGCAGCTCGTGGTTCTAAGAGGAAGCCCCAAAGTTTCAAGGATGAGGATCACTA
>CM023958.1:2143-14647 GCA_013407115.1 Glycine latifolia
TGATTATGCTTGGTAATGACCCTTATAACTAAGGAGGGGCGTTACATGTATCATGGAAGTGAGTCAGGGGGGAGAAGCGTCCACGAGCCCTGAGCTTACTGAGATGTGTATCTCACCCCATGTGGGGATTATGTTTTTGCAGGTGATTCATCTGGCAAAGATGATAGGTCTCAGGGCGGGAAGCCCCAGTAGAGACAGTTCCTGTGTAGCTGCTTGGCAGCATTTTGAGAGCATGGTGGCTCCTTGGTTATGTTGATGTATTTTGTACCCCTGGTTCAGGGTAGATGTGTGTGTACACATGTGATGTTCATGTTTATGTTTATGATGAGTAAACATTGCTACTGCTAGTTTTGTATGCCCTCTCGGAGGATGTAATCTGTGAGAACATGGCAATGGATGCCTATTCTTTTGTATCGCCACAGTGGTGGTTGAGATGATGTATATATGTTATACCATATTGAGACATGTGGTTTATTCTCCTGTTATATCTGTAGAGATATTATTGATGCATCTGCCGTTCTTTATGTTATTTTGGATCGATGAGGCTGACTATAGTGTATTGAATTTGTATATTTAATTAAGGTTACTTACCATACATAATGAATCAAGATATATGATTTTGTAAAATGCTTCTGTGGGTTTTAATTAAGTTAATTACTGCGCTTATCTGGTTAAGTAATTGTTAATACGCTGGATGCATACGGGGTGTTACAACGGGGGGGGGGGGGTGAGTCCTGTGCACGACATAGTGACCCCGACGTCAACTACAACTATCATTTGGACCATGGATTTGACCTATTTCCGGGATGGTACCACATTGTATGATGAGAGTTGAGTCAGGAGCATGCATCATGTTAGGCATTATACATTGACTTGTGAATTATCCCTGGATGTTTGTTTGTGTTGGTTGTGTGTTGATATATTTGAATATGATAGTGATACTGTGTCACTTGGATTGTTTTTCCTTGATCGATGTTATCCTTTACTTGTATTTTACACAATGAACTCACCCTTGCTTTGTTGTACCTTGTGGTTTGGTATTTGTGATGATCGCGAACCTGGTTCGTGTGAGCAGATGGACAACAGTAGGCTATCCGAGAAGATAACAACTTTTTAGTTGGAGCCGTCGAGTTGCCGGGATGTCGATGTGACGAATCCCGGGCAGGGGTGATGTTTGCTGAATACACCCCTGGTTTTGATAGTCACCTACCTATTTTGCTAGTTGCACCCCTGATGTTTAATTTCTTACTTCATTTGTAAACACTTGTACATTTTAAACATGGATAATTGTATTTGCATTTAAAAGCACGCTTCGTGTATATACAAATATATGTATGCAATTGGAATGTTTCATACGTGCTTTGTTTATGGTTATAATCGTCATGGATTGCGAAAAACTTACCACCATTTTCATTGAAAAATAAAAATGGGTGTTCTTTTTATCAAAAACGATTAAGTTGATGTTGTGGTTAAGGGTTAGAGATACAGTAGTGACGTGGCGGGTCGTTACAATCAATCTCCAACATTGCTTTCCTAACTCATCAAGATTAAAAGTATCAAGATGTCTACAATCTCCAACATTGCTTTCCTAACTCATCAAGATTAAAAGTGTCAAGATGTCTAAAGTCCGTGACGTGGCGGGTCGTTACAATCAATCTCCAACATTGCTTTCCTAACTCATCAAGATTAAAAGTATCAAGATGTCTAAAGTCCATTCCTCAAAATTCTTTCTTCATTGTAAGTTTTTCCTAATTCAACTAGTGGACACATTTCCTTTGATTATTATTACCACCCCACCAAAAGGAGTACATCATTTTTTCTTGATCTTGAATATTAGTTGGCAACAAGAAAATACTCATACAATAAGTGGGAATAAATTGAACAATTGATTTAATAAAGATTTCATTACTAGCCTTAGAGAGATATTTGGTGGACCAGAGATTGATGTGCTTCGAGATCCTATTTTTGATAAACCCAAAAATTGTTCTTTTTCTTCTTCTAATGATAGAAGGGATTCCTAAATATTTTCCTGAGCAATTGCTTGTTGAAACTCCTAGGAAAAAATAGATGTTTTTCCTAATTGTAGGGAATGTTGGAACTAAAGAATATTTCTAACTTTTGGTAATTGATAAGTTGACCAAATGTGTTCTCGTAGGAATTTAGAATGTCTCTTAAAATAGTTATCTCATTTTCACTTGACTTGGAAAAAATCATCAACAAATAAAAGGTGTGTGAGGATAGGAGCACCTCTACACACTTTCCCTCCATGTATGTCACCTTTTCTTTCATATATTTTTAAGAAGCGTATAAGGGTGGGCAAAAACCAGTTTGGAAAAAACCAAACTTTACCGATTCCGAACTGATTTAAATGGTTTGTTCTCAAACCAGTTCAATGTTCAAAACCGAATGAAATACAATAAATTATACTAGAAGAGGAGTTGAATAATGTGTTAGTTAAAATATAAAACCTTTTTGAAATGGAAGATGCTTATAATAAATAAGTTTGTAAAACTCTCATTCAGTGACTAAAAGTAGATTGTCGTCCAATGATGTATAAAACTTATTTTTCAGTGAAAATCTTGTATGTAGAATGCATCAATAATGGACTTGGAAATACTTTGGTATACTAAAGAAGAGCAGTAAAAATACTTTATTTATATCGTTTCACTCAACTTGAGCTACGTCTAGTTTCCCTTTATAAACCAGAGATTCTGGGTTCGATCCCCAGTGGAGTCGCCATCTGTCGCAACCTATCCGGTCACGACGGGGGACGGCGATGAAAGAAAAGAAAATAAGAAAGGATTCCCAAAAAAGGGGAAACTTGAGATGGAGTCGCCACCAACGTTTATTTAAGGAAAACGTCGGAAAAACCAAAAAGATAAGACATGGTCTACGATTTTAGAGAAAAAGAGTTCGGGAGTCATTTACGCATGGGGAAGGTGTTAGCACCCCACGCGTCCGTCACGAAGACGACAGCCTTTAATCGAGTGTGCTAAGAGTAAAGTGACTTTTTAATTATTTATCTTTCCTTAAAACATGACTTATCTTTGTTTTTATTTTTGTTTATTTAGAAAAGAAAATCAAATTTTTATTTTTTATAAAAGAAAGGATTTTATATTTTTTTTGTTTTTTTTTGGGTCGACAAGGGGTTTGCCCTCGCTCCTACGTATCCCCAAGTGCAATGAGGAATCAGACTTACGTAGTTCTTTTTTGAAAACAACTTGATTGGGTTGATTTGATTTTATCTTTGTTTGAAAGATTTGTTTTAATTGTGTGAAGAAGAGTCGTTAAGGCGTTGGACCTTGAAACGACGCTGAGTTTGAAGAAAAAGCGAAGAGAATTGCTTAAGGCATTGGACCTTGAAGCAATCTCTAGTAATATGTAGATTTTCTTGAGAAAAAGGAGAATTGAGTGGTCTTCATTTGAGTATTTTTTGTTTTTTTTTTTAATTTTTTTAGAAAAGATTTTTGATTTGCGATAAATCCTATGAAATCAAGCAAGTCGGAGACCCAGCATGATATTCACAAAATCTATCCACGTATTATTAAAACACTACCAAGCGAGTCGGAGACCCAGCATAGAGTGCAAAACCTATCCACGTGTTTTTGAAACACTGCCAAGCGAGTCGAAGACCCAGCATGGAGTGCACGAAACATACCACGTGTTATTGAAACACTACCAAGCGAGTCAGAGACCCAGCATGGAGTGCACGAAACATAAGCATGTACTAAAGATACTAGAACGGCATAATAAACATAAGTGAATAATTGACATGACAATACGTAATCACACGAATGAAATGAAAATGGAAAGGGATAGGATAGAAGTGGGGGTACACTTAGTAATTAGGGGTGCATACAGTAAGGATAGGGGGTACTATCAACAGAAATTATTTATTTACAAAATGGGTCAGGCCCAATAGATTAGGGATGCATATATGAAAATCGGAGGTGCAAACAGCATCATATGTGATGTACCAAGTGGGCTAGGCCCAAATGCTAAGGGGTGTGCAATTATAGAAAGGGTGTGCAAACAGTAATATAGAAGGGGTGTGCGGTTATGAATATGGAGGTGTGAATAGCATCACATGCTGATGGGTGTGTATTTATTAAGAGACAGGTGCAAAAAGCATTACGAAAATTCGTAATTGTATTGGTCAGGCCCAATTTCTAAGAGGGACGCACTTATTAAGAATGGGGTGCAGAAAGTATATTAGCTTTTCTTTTTACTTTTCTTCTTTTTTTTTTCAGTTGGGCTAGGCCCAAATAAATAAAAAACGACGGGTGAACTTATCAAATACGTAGTGTAAAAAGCAATTTCCATTTTTTATTTTTTATTTTAGGTTTGGAACCGGGTCAGGGGGACCCGGCCCAACCCGGTTCTTCATCTTCTCCACTGCAGCAGCACGAAAAGCTGCGCGAAAAAGGGTTTTTCCACCTTCCATGGTGGTTTCCCAACTTCCTAGGCCACCCCCATGGAGGCCGATGGTGGGAGGGTGATCGGTGGTGACGGCACGCGGTGGTGGTGGCGGCACGCACAGGTGGTGGCCGGAAAACACCAAACACAAAAAAAAACAAAGAAAGAAAAAGAGAGAAAATGCAAAAAAAAGGAGATAATGATGTGCAACAGATCAATAGCGAAATGAAGCAAAGAAAATAAGCAGAAGCTACACGAAATCAAGATCAAAAGAAGCAATAAAAGCCAAAAACGAAAATGTAGAAGGGAGGGGAAGGAACTGAGAAGAAGAAGAGAAGGGGAGAATGAAGGGGTCACCTCTGAACCCCTGAGACTTCCTCCGGTCCCACTGTCCAAATGGCGTCGCCGGATTGGTCTCCTCTCTTCCTCGGGATCTGCGCCTCACTATTCTTGCCTCCCTCTCCTTTCTCTACTGTTGCATTTTTCCTTTATATTGCTGTTATTTCTAACCTAATGGGCCTTGTGGCCCTTTTTCTTTCCTTTTTACTATTTGCTGCACTATTTTTACTTTTTATTATCCTTTTTTTTTCAATCTACTACTTATTATTTTGTTTCTTTTCTTTTTTTCTTTTCTTTTTTTTTTACTTTTTTTTTCATTTAAAATAATAATAATAATAATAATAATAATAATGATAATAATAATTTTCTTCTCTTCTTTTTTTTTTTTTTAAAGGGATACCCGGACAAAATTAGGGTATGACACCTTTATAAACCAGTAAAGGGTTCCACTAATAAAGCTTGATTACAACAAGTATTCTATTTTGTCACTTCTGGCTTACAAGCATTCTCAATGCCACTACTAACACAACTTTTAGATTCCTCCTAAATCCAAGAATACCCTAGTATTATTTTGTCATTAAGTCACTCATGGCTTTGACAAACAGAAGTTTGATAAAGAATCAGAATTTTGTTACAACACTCAAAGAGTGAGTTTACTATAAAGTTTTTATCTCACAAGTATTTTGTATATCACAAAGGATGAACTCTCTTAAGCTCAGTGTATTTCTCAACACATGCTTTTCTTTTCTCTTGTTTCTTGATTCATGTCTCTTGCTTTATGTACATGTTTGTTGTTGTTCTTCAATCCTTGATATCGTATTTATGGGTAGACAGAAGCTCATAATTGTGGAGAGTATCTTCAAGATTGAATAATATGATTGTTGTGCAGATTGATCTTGTTTTTTGGAATATGCAGATCATGCGCATTTCTATTTGATAGAATCAAAACTTTTCATATTTGTCATTCATAACTCAACATGGTCATTAGACTCATAAAAGAAAATATAAGATTGATTCGCAGATATATTCCTTTTAAACAAAATCGTATAAACTAACATAAATTAATAATTCAAATAAAATGCATATTCCATTTGTTGTTTGGATGGATAGGACGAGTACTTCTTGCTTCTAGTAAATGAGTTACTCACTAATAGATAAGTCTCACCTGATGTTACCTCCAATCATCAAACCTTTTGACTTACATGAAACAGAATGGTTAACACAAATTTATATCTTTGTTTTCATCAAAACCTTAAGAGATGTCCAGGTCGTCCAATTTCTAACATCGAATTGGTTTTGAAAAATTGGTTCAAAATCAAGCTGGTTTTCAAAATTGGTTCGAGAATTGAACTAGTTTCAAATCAATTTTAAATTGGTTTTATGAATCAAACTAGTTTACAAACACTTTTCTTTTAAAAAGACTATTATGGTTTTAGGAAAAAAACAATTTGGTACTAAGTGAATCGAATCGATTTTAAAACTAGTTCAATTTGAACCAAACTTATTTGAAAAATCAGCTCAATTTTGTTTAACCAAACTAGTTAATTCAAAAAATAGTTCAATTTATTGCAATTTGAAAATTGTTCGATTCGAATCAGTTTATATGCTCATCCCAACCTAAGTACATAGTATGAAAAAGGTAAGGTGACAATGGATCACCTTGCCTAAGTCCCCTCTTTCTCTCTTTCTCGAGAAATTTACCCTACAAATTTTGAATTGATAAGGATGGAGTTCTAAACAACCTGAAGACAAAGCTTCATCCATCCACTCTACTTTTCATGGAATCCCATTTTGCTCATAACAATCAAAAGGCAAGACCATTCCACCCGATCGAAGGCTACTATCAATTTTGAGAGCTACTTCCCCTAGTTTTTCTTTCTGCTTACATCTCATATGATGAATACTTTTAGAGGCCAATAGAACTTTGTCTAGAATAAAGTGATCCCACAAAAACTAATTGTTTAGGTGAAATGCATTTGGGTAAAAAAAGGCTTAAAAGAAAAAATAATAATTTTAAAGACTTAAATGAAACCATACACAGTTTAAAGAATATATTTAAGTTTTCATTAATTTCAAGTATGACAATAGGATACAACTTTAGTGACTAAATTGGTCGTTCACTCGTTTTTTTAACTCTTTTAGCAAGATCAATTTTTTTTAAAGTTATCTTCGTTAATAGTTTATTACCTTAACTGTAATTAATTAATACTGTTCTTGACTACATACCAAACTGTAATTAATTAATATTGTTCTTAAAATGTGTTTATTACCTTAAAAATTAACGCGAATATTAATATGTAAACTCAAATATAACACATCAAGTCAAAATACAATAATCTCATAATAGTTTATTCACAGTGGCAAAAAAGAATATTATAATAACTTACACATATTTTTCACTCAAAAATAAACTTACACATCTTTTAGAAATAAATTACTCTCTCTATTTCTATTTATGAGACCTAAGTTTGAGATTATATTTGTTTCTTTTTATAACTCTTCATTTATTATTTTTAAATTAGAATATCTTAATTAAAAGAAGAGAAAAAAGATATTAATGATAAGGATAATATAAAAAAAGGATTATATAATTAAGATAGATTTATTATTATTAACGAAATAAACACTTTTATAAAATTGATAAATTAGATAAATAAGAAGAGAGAGTATTAATATTTAAGATAGATATATTATTATTATTAACGAAATAAACACTTTTAATATTGATAAATTAGTAAATAGGAAGAGAGGGAGAGTATTAGGATTTGTCTCCTGCACATTTTATTTTTTGAATAGATAATTTGTGTTATTATTATTTGTGATTAGAGGAGTTTGGCAAGGGTGTTACGTGATACGTGGCATGAGGTAGAGCAGAGGAATGAAGCGACGAGAAATGAGATAGAAAGGGGAAGTGGCACTGGCGAATGAGAATGAGTGTAGAAAAGAAAGGCCATGGCCATGAGTGTGGGCGTGGCATTGCCATCCACCACCACCAGTCTCAGTTTCCTTCGCTACCGCTCTCGCTCTCCAATTCAAAATAAAATCCGTTTTCCCCGTCAAATTGTTTCTAAATTAAACAGTGCAGAGGTCCAGGTTCAAACCCGGTAATTTTGCTTTCTGAATCACGTAATTTTTTTTTTTTTCTGTTTTTTGAAACATTCTTCAGGCCTGTATTTTAGCGTGTGGGATTGGAGGGGTTACTCTATTCGCTATCAACATTCTGGAAATAATGGCCCTGCACTAGTTTTAGTCCACGGTTTTGGAGCTAATAGGTAGGTGTAAATTATATTACTTTCTTCACGTCTTTTGTTTGGTTCTGCAGTCATTTTGACTATTGAGTGTTGTTTACTTCATTGCATTTGCAGTGACCACTGGAGGAATAATATTTCAGTTCTTGCACAATCCCACCGGGTGTACTCCATCGATCTTATTGGATATGGATATTCAGATAAACCAAATCCTCGTCAAATCGGAGACCATTCCTTTTACACTTTTGAGACCTGGGCCACTCAACTAAATGAGTTTTGTCTTGATGTCATCAAGGATGAAGCATTCTTTATATGCAATTCTATCGGAGGTCAATTTTTTCATCTGCCTTGCACTTGGGCTGTTTTAACTTTCTCTTCATCCACTATTCTGATATTACTAAGAATTTGTTCTTTATTTTGCTGCAGGAGTTGTTGGTCTTCAAGCGGCTGTGTTAGCACCGCACATTTGCCAGGGTATTATCCTTCTCAATATATCTCTGCGTATGCTTCATATAAAGAAGCAGCCTTGGTATGGAAAGCCTTTCATCAGATCGTTCCAGAGATTGCTTAGGTAAAAATGAAGCAAATGTTTCTTTATATGAACTTCAGAGATTTCAAGCCTTATCATGCTTTATGTTGTAGGGATACTGATGTAGGCAAATTCTTCTTTAAAACTATTGCCACAAAAGAATCTGTGAGGAACATTCTTTGCCAGGTACTCGTCCAGCTTAACAGTCAATTCATCTCTTTAAAAACTTATGCCTTAAAGTATGCTGGACAACCAAACAAAAAGGAAATGCCAGAGGATGAGACTGTTAATGAATTAGAATAAATTTGAATGAATCTGATTGATAAGAAGGAGCCCAAGTATTTGACTGCAGGAAATGGGACTAAGTCCCTGAATACAGAACGAGATTCACAGAAACAGACTCACACTTATAAAACGGGAACAGAAACAGGTGGTGGGTGGGCTTCCTACCTTCCCAAATGTTACTCATAATTCTCTGTCTTTCCCCTCTCCATTCTTCTCCCTTTATCCCATTCCCATTACTCAAATCTGTTTCCTGGCCCTACATGCCATGTGGACAGGTTGTTACAAGCCACTCTCTCTATGTACTGATTTCACTTCCCTTGCACACTGCCCAAAACAGCTTCTAATCTCCTACATTCCCTCCTAGTTTTCTTTATACACACCCGCTTGTTATGGATGGATATCTTTCACTGGTGTTGCAGGTGGCCAGCTCCAAGGTGTATCATGCTTTGTAATTTGACAACTATGGATGCTCTTAACTGCAACTGTAATAACTAATGATTGCATATGAATTTCTTTGACAGTGCTATCATGACACCTCCAAGGTGACAGATGAGCTAGTGCAGATCATCCTTGGTCCAGGTCTGGAACCTGGAGCAGCAGAGGTCTTTCTTGAGTTTATTTGTTACTCAGGTGGCCCTCTTCCTGAGGAACTACTACCTGAAGTAAAGGTAAGCCTTCAAACACCAGTAGTTTGAGAAGCCAAAATCCAACAAACATAATATGTGTAATTTCTCTTCTTTCAGTGCCCGATTTTGATAGCATGGGGTGACAAGGATCCTTGGGAACCAATTGATATTGGAAGAAATTATGAAAATTTCGATTCTGTTGAAGACTTCATTGTCCTTCCAAATGTTGGACATTGCCCCCAGGTTCTCCCTCCCTCTCTCTCTATTGTGTTCATGCCCTTGCTTGCCCCCATATGTAATCTAAGAGTTTTGAGTTAGCATGTTTTGATTGATGATTATTTCATTTTCCCTCATGGATTTCTTAAGTTAGTATCAACTTAAAATTGCCAACATATTAACACCATGACATGTTAAGAATTGGAAAAAAAAAAAAAAATTACGTACCCCATTGTCAAGAGGTTCCACGCTATCCGCAGGTAAGGGGGAGGGATATTGTACGCAGCCTTACCCTTGTATATGTAAAGAGACTGTTTCCGGATTTAAACCCATGACCACATGTTAAGAATTGAAAACAAAAAAAATATAGCAATGTTGTTGGTAGAAGATTATTTTACTTCCAGTCTTCATGTCTATTTATATAAGGTGTTTAGAAATTAGAATATGTCTGTACATGAGAATGTCTATCAATTTACTATTATGCTTAATTTCAGCATTCATCAATCACTGATCAATGAAAATTAAGTACAACAATGAAGTTTATTGGAAGATATCAGCCAGTATTTAATATGTTTTTGTGCTAAGGGAAGTTTCTTTACTACCTGCTTAACCAGTTTCATGTCTGGCTCTCACTATCTCCTGGAAGGCCTTGCCAAATGCAATTACATTTGTCCTGGAACTTCAAAGCTCTAAATTATGATATTGGCCTTCATAGTGTCAACTTAATTTATTTGCTTTGGATCTATCATATTGTCCTACTCCCATAGTTATACTTGCCTCCCCCATACCCTGCATTTTGGGCTAGTTCTGGTGAGAAGTTTCATGCATCCTTTACAATCCTAAACTTTTGGGTGTCCTTTTAAGGTCATGAGCCTGAAAAATTTCCATTTTTCTGCAGGAAAATTAATATCAAAAACTATTTAAGATGTACTATTTAATTTGAAGAGACAAGAATGGTTTAAATTATTGTGGACTATTCAAATTTTAATCAATGAGAAGAGAGAGGGATCGTTTAGTTTCTTCCCATAGTGAAATTTACAGCTCATAAAATCTCAATAATATCAGTACATGTTATCATTATGACATTTTATGTCCTTGTTTTTGGTATATGTATCTTCTATTGTTTAATTTCTCCTTACATTAGTATTTGTTCCAACATTAAATGGTGATATTTCATAAATATCGTTATTATGTTTTTTTGTTTTTTGACAAACGTCTCACTTTATTAATTGTGCACTTCATGAAGGATGAAGCACCTCATCTCGTGAACCCACTTGTTGAGTCATTTGTGGCACGCCATGCTAAATCCTCAACTAGTACATCACATTGTTGATGAAGCACCTCATCTCGTGAACCCACTTGTTGAGTCATTTGTGGCACGCCATGCTAAATCAGTAAATCCTCAACTAGTACATCACATTGTTAATTGATTCGCTGTCAGACAGTTTTTTATGCTGCTCAACTCATTGAAATTGTGTACATTTCTCCATTTGCTTCCATTAAGACCGAGTTTAATTTTTTGTTCAGTATAAGCATTATGTCCTTATAGTTACAAATTATGAGCCACATAGTTTTTTTGTTCAGTTTCCAACATGAATGCCAGCCTTAGAACCCTACATAGTTTTGTAATTGTCTCCTGTTTCAATGGAATCATATTTCTCAATCTAGAAAATTTTGCCACTTTGTTTTCTTTTATTTATTTATCTTTGGATCATGATCATTTGGATAGAAAGCAATAGTGTGATAGTCACGACCTGGGCTATGGGCTTGCTTCAAGTTGTCTCCACTTCTAGTGGATGCAGCCGGTGCAAGGAACTTTTCTTTCAAAAAGAAATACACACATTCCACTTTTATGTTATGGACTTATGGTACATCATATTCATATGCCAAGGGAGGGCTTCACTATGTATTGGAGATGTTGTTAGAGATAATTAGAATTAAGTTGGTTAGTAGAATTAATTAGTATTTCTTGTATTTGTATGTAAAGCATATTGTAACTTATTGTATACTCACTCTCATTCATTCAATCTACTTCAATTTACGGATATTATCATAGTTTCTTGCCTCCACAATTTGGAGTTCTTTGTCATGTTTGTTAACGTAGATTGGAGCTCTTGTGATATCTACCATGTAAGGAGGAAAATTTTCACTTCCTTTGTTCAGAAAATCCGAAGACAAAACTTTTAGTTCGTTCCACTTTCCGTTTTACTTCATTTGACAGTGACCCTTCGATATTGTGATTTGGTGGCAGATAGTCATGGAGGGCGAGGATGGCTCTGGTGGTGGACCTTGCAAGACGATGAAATTTCATCAGTGGTTGTAGAATGTTGAATAAAAATGTATGTATGATGAGAAATTTTGGTTTTGAATTTTTCAATTAGCGAACTAAATGGCAAAATATGGTTTTTTAATGTTTGGCCTGACGCATTAATAAATTTCTAGGAAAAATTAGTTTAGGCCCCCCTAATGGGCTACCAGGATTCATTTCCTCCTAAGTGGTAATAATATCACTCTGTAAAACCGGGAGTTATCAACCACTTCACAACCTGCATTGAGCATTGATCAATCCGGCTTTCCTACAAGTCATTGAACGCCTCCCAAGCATCCTTGACGTTTCAATCCCACATGCAGAAACAGAGACGGTGTTGATACAAAGTTGGAAAAAAGTTGTATTTTGATTTGGTGAACGCTGAGTAACAAAATAACCAAAAGTAACGAGGCAGGGCAGGCCACTTTGTTCTGTGATGTGAAGTAAAATCCCCAGTATGTTTCTAGGAAAAAGTGCATTTCAAATGCGGTTAAAAAAACATTCGTTTCCGTATAAAAAGGATAACTACATGCATTT
>CM023958.1:14657-65374 GCA_013407115.1 Glycine latifolia
GTTCAGTAAATTTGTTCCATGAATTTGTTTCCGTTGTATTAGGAGGCATAGACCTTAAAGAGTTGAAGAAATTTCGCTTGAAGTTAAAATTATCATCATCACTAATAATATGATTGAATCCCAGCACTAAGGGTCTGCAGTACCTTTCATGAGTTCAGTAAATTTGTTCCATGAATTTGTTTCCGTTGTATTAGGAGGCATAGACCTTAAAGAGTTGAAGAAATTTCATCCCATATTTTCCATGAGTGGGATACAAAAGAATTCCTATATGGAAAGTGACAAAAGTTTCCTATTTACACAAAAGAATAAACGAACTGGGCATTCCATTTACTCATGACGTATGAATAACTGGTATCACTGATATCCCTCTTACCAATGGGGTATTGTGCTCAAGTCCTCGAAGCAGACTTTTAGGTGATATTTTTGAGACTGGAGTTGAAACTCTAGGAGATGTAGAGTGGCAACCACTTCTTGGAGACAGGCTAACTTGTTCCAAGGCTCTGAACTGAAGCTTGCAAGGGTAGTCCCTCACGCAGCCAATACGAGGTCCAACTCCCGTTGTCCATTTGCAAGACAACTTTTTCCCTAGTTGGTATGATTTCATTTCTTTATGTGAGGCAATCCTTTTAAGTGTTGACGTTTTTGGAATAGTTCCTACATGACTGTCATCGTCAAAGAAGTTTTGCTTTGTGATTGTGTTATCTAGCTCTGATGCAAAAGCTTGTTCTGTTTCTTGATCACCTTTTGGAGAATCCATTGGGAAACTCTTACTACTCTGCCCAGCACCTCCTTTCTCATTCTCTGGTCCTTCAAGCACATGACCCCTTTTTGGTATTTCAAGACTGGTCAGATCTCTTCCAAAAATCTGGAATTGCCTCGTCTTATGTCCCACTCGTGCAGAAGACCTCTTGGTTTCCATCAAATTGGCCTTCTCTTCAGCCTCCAAGCCACTCATGTTCTCGGTGAAGTCCTCTTCCGATGAGTGATATTCCTCATCAACTGAAGTCATCTGTGCACATAGCAAAGAGAATTTCCTCAGAATATTTTCTCATATCGTTTAAATATATCTAAAGCACTAGAAAAGAATGCAAAGCCTTTAAATTTTGATACCTTGACACAAGAAAGCTGCACGTCATTCTCCAGAAGGAATGAAATAAATTCCTTGAAATTCTCTTCTGTAGGACGATAATGTCCACTGTGAGGCCAAACTGCCTGATGAAAGAAACGACAAAATCATATCAAATATTAGCCACTTATGGCAGCATGAATCCAGCCAAAAATATTAGCCTTTTTACAGATTTTTACCTTCAACATTCCATATTCAACAACTAGTCTCCCAGCACAAGATGTGGCTCCCCCAGCCAAGAAGCTAGAATGCTGAAATGAACCTTTCTTCTTCATGCCAACATACAAGATCTTGGATGTGCTAAGGACAAAAATCCACTTGGTATGTGCACCTTCACCAGTAGTGTGAAGGAGCTTTCCTGATTGCCTGTAGAAGAACCTTCCATCCTTCACGACAACTTCATATGGCAATCTTTCCATCTGGAATAAAAAATAATGAATAGAAATTTAAATCCAAGATAGCTCAAGTAAATACATCTGAGAGGATATTCACATGAATGAAGGAAACCTTACCGGGCCCAGATAATTAATACACTGATGTTGAAGTTTAGATCGAGGGCACTTCTCAAGATTTACCTCCTTTCCTTCTCCTATATCTAGCCTGAAATTTCAAAGAATAAGCTTAATGTCAACCCTGGTGATCTAAATCTATATGAAATGGTAGCCTAAATTGTAACCCATATATTTTTTCTATAAGGAATATTACCAAAAGAAGAAGGGTTCTCTGCTCTGACACTTGAGCCATTTAGCATAATAAAAGTGTAGATTATGTCCATACCGATGGCGTGGATCAATCTGTTTGATGCAAATTAAAAGTAATTCAGTAAATAATAATTGATGAATGACCGACATGTCAATTTACAAGCATATAAAGCATTAGTATGATCAAGTGTATGACTAACTGCTTCAAGCCAGTGCTGCAAAGCAAGTTTTTGAGCTTTGTCATCTTTTGATAAACCATTACCAACCTGCAATCACAAAGAAATGGTAAATCATTTCCTTACAGCTTCAAATTTAAAAGGATAAGCTTGGAGAAAAATAAAAAAGAATCCGAAGTAGCAGAATGCTAAAAATACCTTGGCAGCTCTGGTGGTAGCTCTAGACCAACGCGAAATGGCAGTTTCATGTTTCTCAATGTTGAAGAAAGATATAGAGCTGTGCTTGAGTTCAGCAAAATCTAAGAGCTTCCACCTATGTATTAAAACAAAAAGATAAAATTAAAACTCATGGAGAGTTTAGTAAAGAAGGACAGAGGTTCCCATTACAGTAAGTAAAGTACCAGCTTTGTTCAATAAGAATTGCACAATCTGCTAGCTTTCTTCTTGTACGAAAGCTTTTGTATACTTTCTGCAGTTTAAGTGCAGCCGTATATTTGGGGTTGTCCGGATCCAGTAGTGCTGATTGGATATCTTCCTCTGATCGATCATCCATCACTTTGCTCCTTTCGCTAATCCTTGGCATAGTCATGTTTTTCTCTTTGTCAATATCTTTTGAGTCGAAGCCCACAAATGCGTCGTCGTCGACTATTATCTTTCCTGAATCAGAATTGTAGGTTCTAAATCTCCTTTTTGATTTCGTCATTGCCAAAGTTTATGGAAAGGATAACAAAAAAAAAAATACCTGAAATGAGATGAAAATGTTTATTGTGAATATAAGCGGACAAGTACTGAAGTTATGATGTTGAGGTATCTTCTTCCCGCTCATTTATGAATATAAATAGCAGCAGACGGAGACTGTAGAGAAATAAAGAAATTAATAATGGACTTTGCGTGAAAGACAGAGAAAAACAGGGTTGCCTTTTTCGCACCACGTGCAGCGGACATTTCACAACTACAAACCCACGCAAGGCATAACCTCAACTTATGTTATGTCCGCATAAGATAAGCATCAATGAATCCTCTCGTCTTTCATTTTATATTTACCCTAATTTTTATTGATTTATTTGTGTTTTTCTCTTGAATATAAGAAGAAAAAAAAACATTACATCTTCGTATCATTTTGGTATATGATATCTTCATATTTTTCTTTAATCATCAGATACCGATAAAAAGAATGCTATTCATTAAAATACTTTAAAATTTGAATGCCTTGTATGTTTTAAATGTCTATTTAATTTATTCTTTTGAATTATTATTTTTAACAAACTATAAATAAAAAACAGTATCAGTGATATTAAAATTAATTTTTGACTACTACTACAAGTAGTTTGTACTTTGTATCCTTCAAATTCTATAATCAATTTGAAACTAAGAATCGACTTTATTAATTAATAATTATTTGTCTGATTCGATTCTTTGCCTCAATCACCTTATAATTAATATGTGTCATTGTATTGTTAGAACTTCAAATAAAATATGTTAATTGTTTTATAATTAATGTTTATTTAAAGCTTAATTTCTATACCTGTGGGAGGAGAATTCTTTTTTTTTTCAAACAAAAACTTATATATGTTTTTTGTTGAAAAGTTATCTTCTTTGGAAATTCACTGTTGCTTTTCATCTGTTAATTAATATTTTACAATTAAAGTAGCTACTCAATACTAATAAAAGAATTTATGGTTTGACTTACTCTCTTTTTACTGCATGCATGATATCTCCGATGAGAAGATGCGCATACGTTCTTGGAAGGAAATAACCCTTTCTCTATTTGTTAATGTTTCCGTCAGAAATCTTCAATTAAGTTCAATGCAATCCAAGAGAGAATGAGATTGACACGGTCAACATCAACCATTCGCCACTGCTTATGTCAGCTAAGACAACTCTCGTACCTCCGCGTAAGTGGTAACGTAGCTTAAGCACCAAGCTTTTCAATTAGTCCAAGTCTATCGGACCAAAATCAAAAAATGGTGTCAGTTTTTGTACTTCCCTTTGACGCTTGTTCGGCACGAATTTTGACCGACCGAGCAACTTATATGTTGAACCTTTCGTACATACTGTATATAAAATTCACACAATAGATCATTTCAGCAATGATATTCGTCCCCATGGTTAGAAAATGTGCACTTATTCTTCCCATCTACTTTCATTGACAACTGTATATTTTTGTGTCTGTAAATTTTATCATACATAAACAAATAATGAAAATTAAATCAGGAATCGTTCTAAACTTTGGGTACACTAGTGAAGCATGTTTAATCACCGTTAGATTTATTATGAAAATAATAGGTGGCTGAGATTTTGTTACTGGTTAAATGTGTGTGATGGAATTTTAAGTTTTGCCCCAATATAAAAGATTGGTTGGGGCACTTTTGCGAAATAGAAATCTTGATGTTTCGTTCGTGGTTCTGACTTTTTAATGCTAACTAACTCTCGGATTCCATTTTCGCTTGGTTCGATTGTTGAGTCTTGGTCGGAATCATTGCCGTTGGTAGTGTTGAGACTTTCTCCGTGAACGGTCTGAACTCTGAAAAAGGTTGTGCTCGCTGTGTTCTGATTTGAATCTTGATTAATTTGTATTTCCTAACAAGTTATTAGTGATTTATGTCTCCCTTATTGGAAGACCATTCGTTATTTTCACAGATCCGCCGGCATCCATGTATGCGCGGTCCCACTCTGTCACATTAACAGTAATTAAACTCCCTCAAATTGCATTCTTATGGATCGATTATGCTAAATCTGTTTAATTTTAAAAAGAAATAATTAAAAGGATGCATTTGTCAACATAAATATACTGAACGCTTTCCGCATCGAACCTACTCTCTTCACGGTCACCGAATAGCGGATGCCATTAACGCATCGAGTTCCTTCCCAGCTCACTTGCTTCATTTTGCTTCAACACCTTAACTTGTTCCAACAAATTATCCGAACCGACTCTGCTAAAACGCAGGCTAACAATCGCTCCTACAAAGACACCACAGTCTCGTCTACGGAAGTTCAGAATGCGTGAGAGACACCTCAACCTCATCATCTACGAATTTCAGAACGCATGGGGAGGAGTATTTAGGGGGACCTATTTGCTGTTATTAAGAATTGGTAGTATGAAAATCTAAAATGCCAATTGGGGTCATTTTATAAATGTAACAAGTTAAAAATCGGTTATTGCCGGTCAAAATTGAGCCTCACCCGTGTAGCACTGCATTATATAGACTTCACCCTAGAACCATTGTTAAATCAAACAATTATTTGTGATATTTCATTTTGAATTATTATATAAATTTTTCAGTCACGTTAATATTTTATGTTTGAAGTGATAATTTTTTTAATTATTAATTCATTTATTCTGCACAATTTGTTAATTAAGTGTCTTTCTTTTGGTGTTTGCTTTCCCCCACATTCTGACAAATTAAGAGCAAAAGATTATCATTATTTCCTAGTTTTTGTTGATATCTAATTAATTAGAATTATGTATAAAAAGGAATTCGATTTTATCACTCTTATATTATTGTTATTAAATTAAATCTAATAATTTTTTGTATTATTATCATAAAAGAATTGTTGAACGTGTTCACACAATTTGTTTGGTTAGTAAACGGGGCTAACGCCCAAAAGAGGAACTAAAAAGAAATCAAACGTTAACCTCATCATCATCCATCTCACGCGACATATTAGTAAGAGCATCAACAAATTGATTAGTTTTGTGAAAAATATGAGAACACGTTAACCTCCATAGTATTGAGCATACTACGAATGACACAAATAATAATACTCCATGCAGAGGTGCATCCCTCCTTGGCCACGCAAGAATAGAGATGCAGCAACTTGAGAATCCACTTGAACCTCGAGTAGTATGTTCCTTATTTCGAGCTATACACAAACAATGAAACAACTGTTTCGAGCAATCCAGAGGTGCATCCCTTCTTGGCCCCCCAAGAGTAGATGCAAGAACTGTCTCGATTTGTAGTCTTTGTGGTACAGATAATGAAACCTCATTTCATCTCTTTTGGGACTGCAGCTTTACTAAAAAACTTTTTGGTCCTGGTTCGCTCAGTTGATTCAGATTAATATAATATAATGGACTCTAATTTGTTATTTCTCACTCGTGTTTGTCTAATTTAAGTGGCCAATTGAAAGGCACCCTGCTGTCAGTTATTTTACACCCACTACCCACTCTGTCGGATAAATACACGCCTCGTGTCAGCCGGTTACTAGTTACGGAGATACCCGTAAAAAAACTTAAAATAATATTTAAGTATTTTAAATTTTAATACTAACTTATCGTGACAATATCATGATATCTGTCTCCCCGCGGTAGCAAACGGATTGTGAAAATACTATATCTATTATATGATACTCATTTATTATATATCCATAATGGATTTTATCGGTAGAGTCTAGTGTAATTTTTTTTAAGCAAAACTCTCCCACCAAATATTATAATACTTATTTATATCATTTAAGAATCATAATTGAATATAATAAGAATTTTTCAATAAAATATATTTTAAAATCCTAATCTTAAATAATTATAACTGAAAAATATTAAAAACTTAGGACTAACATAATTTCTTTAACTTTTTTTTTTTGGATACAAGGAGAAAAGGAAACCATGAAAAAAAACAAAAACTAAATTATGTTAAACCTCACACCCCTCATATCAGCAACAAGATGCAAGGATAACTCCAGAGAAGGCTCCTGCAGAAGCTCCCAAGCACTAGACGACGAAGCTCCCAACTTGGCTAAGACGTCAGCACACACATTTTCTTCACGAAGGAGTGCTTAACCTGACACTCTCAAATAATTCATTACTATAAGTATGATAAGGCTGCACCACGCATGATTCACTAGCTGCACTAGATGCAACGAGTTTGTGTAACACAATCCTTTTGTGCCCTTTCTCCCAACAAATCTCCAGCCCTCGAAGCAGTGCCATAATGTCAACGTACAAAATATCCTCCCTTCCCAGCTTACCATGAAAGCCCCACAAGAAGATACATGTATGATCTCTACAAAGCCCCCATAACCCACAACACAGGGTCACCTGAGACACTTCCATCCATATTCAGAGCCACTTCACCCTCCTTAGATTTCTCCCACCTTACATGTCTTAAATTTCTCTGGTCTGAGGTCTTTAACCCAAATGCTTCTCTCGAATGATTCCAAAGAGCCTGGATCCAAGCGTGAATGTCAGTAATTTGTTGGTTCGTTCCTTCAAACACCTCCTTGTTCCTAGCACACCAAATCATCTATAAAATAATGATACCATAGTGCCTCTCCTCTTCACTTTCTCCTGCACCCACAAAGGAACATGATCCTCCTCAAGCGGAAGGATATTTAAAGCAAAACCATTCATCCTTCAAATGACTTGGGCATCCACACACCGAAACAGACAATGTAACATAGTTTCAGGGTGTTGGTTGCATCTTGGGCACGTCTCCACCTCCATAATCCCCATATGCTTCAACAACCTCTGAATTGGGATAGCGCTACAATTGATTTGCCAAACAAAGAACTGGACCGACAATGGGACCATCATCTTCCATATCCATTTCCACTCCCTTTCCCACTCATTCTCCATGTGAGTGTTGCGGAGAAAATCGTAGGCACTCTTAGACGAATACATATCTTCCACGCTACGAATCCATAACCATAAATCAAGCATGTTCTCAACAAAAGTAGGAGTCGTGTCCTCAATGAGCTCACTAATTTACATTGGTAACAACGTGTACTGAGAGTTCAGCTGCCAGTTCCGATCCCTCCACTAATCCTTCACCGTCCCACCTACATCATGGATATCAATCCACGGGACATGAGTTGCAAAGGGTTTTTTTGTAAGTCAAGAATCATACCAGAGATCAGAATCCCTGTTGCCTAGTTTCACTTTAGAACCATCCTGAAGATGCTTTAAAGCTTTCGTGATCGCATTCCACATTGTGGACCCTTTTCGATCATCCGCCAAGAACAAATTCCCCTCTGGGAAATATTTTGCCTTCAACATTGAGACCCAAAGTTGATTATTTGGATGCAGTAAGTCCTGAACCAGTTTTCCCAGCAATGTTATATTAGGGTTTCTATCCACACACACCCCTAAATTGCCCATACGCTATACCTTTAGGCTTTGTTATCGCATCCCAGTTCACCATATGCACCCCTCGGTTATTGTTCCCTCTCCAAATGAAACCTCTTATGGACCTATCTATGAAATCATAAATGTATTATGGTTACCAACTCACCTGCATACCATAAGATGGCAACAAAGCTAAAACCGAGTTAGTTAAGATAAGCCTGCCTGGTTTATTTGGAAGTCTTCCCTTCCAAGCTAATAACTTGGAATTCACCTTATCCACCGCATCCTTGAAGTTCTCATTCCTCAAACTCCTATGAGACATTTTAAACCTTAAATATTTCCCCAGGTTCTCCGTGAACTAGATATTCATCTTGCCTTGCACCTCCCTCCTTCTTTCCTCCATAACTCCTTTTGAAGCAAAGGCACAAGACTTCTCTAGGTTTATCTTCATTCCCTAACAAGCACAAAAAGAAGTCAACACTTCCTGGACAAGAGCAGCTTGCGTGGAAGTTGCCTTCGCAAATAAGAACACGGCATCCGCGAAGAATAAGTGCGAGATGCTAGGGCCAGAACTCACAAACATGGATAGGATTCCACCTCCCCCTTCTACTTCATTCACCATCATTGTTTTTAAAAATACAAAGGAGTATGCTCTTTCGGAATGAGCACCATGAGAGCCTCCGCTGCTCGCACATCAAACATGCCTATCTCAAAACACCCTTGCCACAAACTTCCACACATCCTCTCCAATCACATCCCAATAACTTCTTTAATATAATCTTAAGTAAAATATAATTTATTTAATCTCAGGATAAATATAACAACGATATACACTCTAGGACATGTTTAGTGGCGTGAATATGATCGGATAGGATAATGTGTTTGTTTTGCCAAATGATAATGTATTTCTTATTCCGAAGAACAGGAGTTAGCTAGGAAGCTAACAAGATAAGATAAGCAAACTTTCTCCATCTCTCTCTCTCTATATATATATATATCATGTAATAACTTAAATAAAAGTAAATAGTTAAACTTGTTTAAAAAAATATGATGTGATGATAGATTAGTATTTGAAAAGGTGAAAAATATAAATTTAATTTTTGAATATGAAAAAAATATGATAAATTAATTCTATTTTTAAATTTATAAAATTATTTTTCAAACTAATATGTTGTAATTTTTTTATATATTAGAGGATTAAATTTAAATTTTTCATTATTTAAGAATCAATTTGCCTATCTCACATTTTATAACAAATTTAACTATTTATTCTAAATAATATAATAACTATTATATATAAAAATTATATTTTAAATATTAGTTATGATTTCAAAATCTTATATAATACCTTTTTAAAATTTAAAGAAAAGTTTTGTATGACTGAATTAAAATTATATTTTTTATGATTTATATCATTTATATAAAAGTTAGTGATTTGAACACAATTTATATTACGTAGACCAGACATTGGAGTTAAAATAGTGATTTAATTAATCTATGCAGAATACAGATTAAGATTAGGGTACAGTTGCGTTGCTTGGTTTCTTCTCGAAAGAGGGGCGGATCGGGTAGTGACCCGTCTGGACTGGTAAACAAACCAAACCAAACCTTGCAGGTCTCTCGTCAGAGGCATCCATTCCGTTTCCACAGCACTCACCACACTGTTACTCTTCTTCAATCGTTACTACAGACAGTAGTATCTTTTATTGGATTTATCTCACTCACTCACTGGCTTTGCTTTGCATCTTCTCTTGCCCAAACTCCTCCAGGCCTTTCCGCTTACTCGCTGGCAGGTACTCATTTTGTATTTGTATTGCTTGTTTTCTTCATAAATGCTTTCAATCACAATATCTTTCGATCTGATGCTTTCAACTACATTATTCCACTCGCGTCCTAACCATTCGGTAGGGACCCAGCAATGTATCCGAATTCGTCTTCTTCGTTCAAACATCACACTCTTATATCTGATTTCTCCTGGATTCCAAACATTAGTGCTTTGCAAACTCAAATTCTCTATTTTCGTCCTCCCCCTTTTGATGTATAATGGATATCTGTTGTGTGCTGGCAGACTTCATTGATTTGTTTTGGATTGTAGGAACTGATGGGGAAGAAAGTCAGAAAGAAGACTCGAGGTTCTGCCAAGGAGAAGGGGGTTGCTACCCATTTGCCAATCATGGTTATTGAATCATCCAACCCGACTGTTGAGTCTGTTGATGAGGTTGCAAAAGAGACAAATTCTTGCCCTCATCTTGTAAAAGGGGTTAATTTTGACAGGTTGTCCACTAAGATTGGCTCTTCTGGATCCATTAGGTGTGAAGATTGTAGGGAAGGTGCGACTAATAGAAGGAGTGGTAAAGGAAAAGGTAAACATGGGAAGAAGAAAGCTGGTGCATCATTAGATTCAAAATCTGAGTCAAAATCTATATGGGTTTGTTTAGAGTGTGGTCAATATACCTGTGGGGGCGTGGGGCTACCAATAACCCCTCACTGCCATGTGGTAGGGCATGCAAGGAAAAACCGGCACCCCTTGGTGGTTCATTTTGATAAGCCCCAACTGTGTTGGTGTTTTCCTTGCAACATGCTTATTCAAGTTGATAAAATTGAAAAAACTGATGAATCGGGTCATCTTCTATCTGATGTTGTGAAATTGTTGAAAGGACGAATACAAGAAAAATCTTCAGTGGATATTGAGGATGTTTCCGTTGGGGATGGCGGTAGTATTACTTCAGAAATTAAGTCAAGAGCTCTGTTAGCAAATGATTCATATGGACAAGGTCGTTATGTAGTTAGAGGTATGATTAATCTTGGGAATACTTGCTTCTTCAATTCAATTATGCAAAATTTGCTGGCTATGAATAGATTGCGGGACAACTTTCTTAAGTTAGATGCTCCTGTTGGGCCACTTATTAGTTCCTTGAAGAAGCTTTTCACTGAAACAAACCCTGAATCAGGATTGAAAAATGTTATAAATCCTAGATCTTTTTTTGGTTGTGTCTGTTCTAAGTCTCCCCAATTTCGAGGATATCAGCAGCATGACAGTCACGAATTGCTCCGTTGTTTACTGGATGGGTTAAGTACTGAAGAACTATCTGGAAGGAAACAGAATGGTTCTCCCAAAAGAGATGGGACATCTTCCAATACTTTAGTTGATGCTTTATTTGGGGGTCTGATATCTAGTACTGTATGTTGCATAGAGTGTGGGCATTTCTCAACAGTGTATGAACCTTTCTTAGATCTTTCACTGCCCGTTCCAACTAAGAAACCTCCACCTCGCAAGGCCCAACAAGTACCCCGAACCAAAAAAGCTAAACTTCCACCAAAAAAAGGTGGAAAGACTCAAGTCAGAGTTAACAGGGATACTGATTCCTTACCTGTTCAAACTCAATCAAACCAATTATCCAGCCCCGAATCATCTTGCCCTGATCAGTCCATTATAATAGTTGCTGGAGAGATGGGGACTTGTTCTGCTGATTCTACATTATTAGGTTCTGAAGAAATAAAAAGTGTAACTGATAAAGAGGACTTGTCTTCACCTAATTTGGTTACTGCTGGAGAGTCTCAACATAAGCAAGTGATTGACAATGGTGCAATGAAAATGTTAGATGAATTTTCATGGTTGGATTATGTGGAAGCTGGAACAAATGAATGTGATTTCATTTCCCAAAAGGAGGATGCTCCAGAGGTACAGGATACTGAGAGCAAAGATGAATGTTTAAATGAATTGCGTGGACAGGCCAGCTGTGAATCTAGTGCTCCTGTTTGTTTCCTTAAGGAGGATCAAAACCTAAGTCCCAAATTTTCTTCAGCAAATGGGTGGGAAGACGAGGTTCCATTACAAGTTCAAGGTTCAGAAGTGCTGTTACTTCCATACAAAGAAGAAAGTTCCTCTGCTGCTGAGATCATTGGAGGAGATGGTGATGGCTCCTCATCTGTTTTGGGTGGTGGTCTAGAAGAATTGGAGTTTGATGGCTTTGGTGACTTATTCAGTGAGCCTGAAGTTGTTGCTGGGCCTGCTCCTAGACCATCTTCATGTAGTGAGGTTATGGAAGCTGGTTTTATCATTGGAAACAACAGTGAGTCTGATCCAGATGAAGTAGATGATACAGATTCTCCTGTCTCTGTAGAGAGTTGCTTGGCACATTTTATAAAATCCGAGCTTCTCTCGGATGAAAATGCTTGGCATTGTGAGAACTGTTCAAAAGTTCTCCAACGTCAAAAGATGGAAGAAAAAAAGCAGGCAAGAGCTGTATCTGATGGAAATGAGACTGGAATTCATGATGAACCATGGCATGCAGTTAACTCTTGTTCTGTTAAAGTCAGAACCATTGGAAATGGGGGCATAAAAAATGACCAAAACGTAGAAAATTTGGTTGCATGTGATAAACACAACACAAATCTTGAAAATGGTCAAAGAGATGCGCTTAGTTTAATTGTTAATGAAAGGGATAGTGGATCATTTGAAATGGAAGATACACATAATGATGAATTACAGTCTTCAAATTTTCATAATACTTGCAATGAAGAAAGCTGTAGTCATTTAGCTGTTGATTCGTGTGTTGCTGAAAATGACCAAAGAAGAGATTCTCTGATGATAGTTAATGATAACAATGACTCAGAAGAGGTTGACTCCAAAAGTGTGAAAGTGAAGAGGGATGCAACTAAGAGGGTCCTCATTTATAAAGCTCCTCCTGTCTTGACCATTCACTTGAAGAGATTCAGCCAAGATTCCCGTGGTCGCTTAAGTAAATTAAATGGCCATATCAATTTCAGAGAAACAATGGATATTAGACCCTATATTGATCCCAGGTAATTTGCCACTTTGCTAGATCCTATTTGAAGTTTGAGCAATCTATAAAGCATAGACACCCTTTCCCAATATCAGCATGTCAGACACTATTTAGACATGCCTTGAACAATTTATTTTTGGCTCAGTTGCCTCTTGAACACTGGCCAAGAGAGTGAGCTGACATCTATTACTGGCTAGACACTTATCATTCACTCCTATCATAAAGAAAAGATATGTTTTTTAAAAGTCAACTAATATTAATATTAGAAATATTAGAAATTTTTTTAAAACTGAATTCATTTAAAATATTATGAAGCACAGAACCTGTTCTTCCATTGAATGCAAACATCTTTGCACACAAAACCCTGTTTTTGTGTTGGTTGTCAGTTGCCGCTCTACTCCAGTGTGGTGGTTGCCGGGTCAGTCACCATGGTTTTTGTTGTTGCCAGCTGCACCTTTTGGGCATCTGTGGTTGGGTGATGCTCCTCCAGCATCGTGGTTGCTGGACATCTATGTTTTTGTCCTTTGTCCTTGTTTTCATCCTTGTCTGATGTAGTCTTCATCCATCTTTAGTACTGGTGCTCCATTTAAGGTTATGACACTGATTAAGAAATATTCAATTAATACAAATTTAGACAAAAATACTCTCAGCTTTTCAACTACTTTTGTCATGAATTATCTTACTATGTACCAAGTATAAATACACTATGCTTTCCACTAACTTATGTTTATGACTGATGTCTCTTTTTAATGCAAGTATTAATTTATCTTCTTAATCATATCTAGGGGTATTGTTGGAAAAAATAGCTTTAAAAGCCTAAAAATACTACTATTCTGGAGCAAAATCAAAATTGTAAAGGAGGGAGTATTCATTTTGTGATGGTCATTATCGTATGAAAATTGTAAAGCTTTAAAACTGTTTTTAGAATGTAAATATATAAATCTTAATTCTCAATTTAGATTTTGGTCATATATATAGTATCCCAGGGTCTTATATTTTGAACATTAGCCGTGTCTATGTCGGAGGTCGGTGTTTTATAGATGCTTCTACATGTTTGCTTTTATTTCATATTTACCCTATTATCTTCAATTTAGCTTCTTTTCTTTTTTCAAGTGTTAAGGATTGTCTTTTTAGTTTTATGACAAGAAATATTTTGCACACAATTTCACTTCATTGCAATTGCAAACAGTTTGGGTTCGTAAATGCAGTCTTGATTGGAGATGTTTAGTTTTTTATTTTCTTTAGTACTTCATTGATATACTGGCATGTAATTCACTCCATTTTATATCCAAGCAGATGCATAAATGAAGAGAAGTATGTATACCACTTGGCTGGCTTAGTGGAGCACTCCGGAACTATGAGAGGGGGTCACTATGTTGCCTATGTGAGAGGGGGCCAGAGGAACTGTGGGAAGGGTGATAAAGAGGATGAGGGTTCCACATGGTATCAGGCAAGTGATGCATATGTGCGTGAAGTTTCCCTTGATGAAGTTCTTCGCTGTGAGGCATACATTTTATTCTACGAAAAAATTTGAGTGGAACGTCCGTCTACTTATACATATTTATCTTCGAGGTAGATATAGCGGTTTACTAAATTTACGAGATAAATCATTGCGGGTGAGTGTAAAAGCAATTACCGTATATTGTATACCATTTTTTCGACATGTGATGAGGTGTTGACTGTACAATGCGATGTCATACAATCAAAAGTCAAATTTTCTTTTGGTGCTAACTGTCAAAGCTTCGGCCGTTGCATTTTTTTATTTATTCGTAGAATTGGAAGATAGATATCAAATGATTTAAAATAACTCACATATCATGTTAAAATGTCGGCCTTGAAAAGAAAAAAGAACTTAACTTTGAAAATTTTACATTCATAAAGTTAAAAATAAATGAATGTGATTGTATATAACTAGATTGTAGTGACTTTTGCCATGTAAGGTAAATAGTTACTAAATATTATTTAAAAGTATTTTAAGTATATAAAAATATTAGTAATTAATAATAATTACTATCATTTTATTTAATTTAACATCAATGGATTGTAAATATTTTGAAATATTTATTATAATCAAATTATAATTTAAAACAATTTGAGTAGACTAAAATGGCAAATAAAAAAAAAGCAAATTAGAGTAATACTCACCTGCAATATTCCCTTATAGTTTGTCCTAACTATACATGTACTTTCTCCGAAACATTTAAAGTTAAATTACAAAAAGGTCCTAAGCAATTTTCAAAAAATCTAAAATTAACCTTCACTTAGGTATAGCACAATGTCCATCTTTCCCCCAAAACGAAGGCTTGCGATAAGAATGGAAATTGCCCTAACATCATGAATGTCTTCATTTTTTGATGTTGCTTGTTTAGCAACAAATTTTTGGATACACAACTAATTTTTTTAAGCTTTAGATCATTTTATCCGCATGCCTTGCGGATTTAGGGGAAATATAAGAAAAGTTTCAAAGGTTATTGACCATTATAATAAATGAGTTATGATATTTGGATACCTACAAATTTCAAACTTTCATCGATATCTCTTATTTTTTTCTATTTATCTCTTTCAATCACACTACATCACCAATAAAATTAATCACTTATCTCACCTCTCTATCTCTCTTCCAATCACATTACATCTATAACTATATATAAATAAAATAGGTGTTTTGGTGTACATATTTGTATATCTACTTTATCCCTATAACTATATTTATAAGTTATTATTTTATTTATATGACTAGATTCACACATCATCTACTAACTTTTATTATCCTTCCTTTTATTTAAAAAAAAACATGGAAAACAAATTTAATCTTTTATCTGTTTTCTCTCTCAAGATGTAATAAGAAATGTCTATAAATCATTTTTTCTAGTAAAATAGTTTATAAATTATCGTTATCTAGCAACCACACAAGCTACAAGAAATATATATACCAACACACTTATCTATTTATGTGATATATCATAAAGATATTAGTGTATTTTTTTAAGAAAGATAATTACTTTCAAATCAAAACGTTAATAAGCATAGTTCTAAAATCCAGTCATTAATCTGATTGAATTAGTGGGTCAGTGAGTTAGTGGTCTAACGATGGACCAATAATTGACCCGATATATATTAAAAATTCAAAATTATATATGTATCTACTATATATAAGTATATAATTAATATTACTTAAGTAAAAAAATCAATCTATACTCCAAAATTCAAATTAAAAAAATCAATTTTTTACAAAAATGGCCGGGTTGAATCGGTCTAATCGAAATCTAGTGACCAACTCAACCGGGTTTGACCAGATCAATCCAAATCAACTACATAACCAGTTCAAAAGCAAAACTATCCCGATTAAGCCACTAAATTCCAGTCCAATTAGCTGGTTCAGACCGTTCATATATAATAATAGATAGATAGTTCTCCCAACAATCTTTCATACAATAATTTAAAAGAATCAAATCAAGTATTAGAATTAGTCACTGGTTGATTTATCATATTGTTAGTATGCTAAATCTATAAAGCTTTATACTGATAATTTAATTTTTTACCGAATAAAGCTTTTTCTAATAACATAATCTACTATTAATTGTTAGTACGTAATTTAATATATATATATATATATATATATATATATATATATATATATTATGAGTATTTTTTTATAAAATGTTTTTGTGCGAGGGTATATATCGTCCTTAATAAAAGCGAAGGATTTAAGAGAATTAGAGAAACGCATGGAGGTTGAAGTGAATCAACTGATATGAAGAAGACCAATAATTTGCAAATTAGCATGGTTCGCACAAAGACTTGCTTTAAATTTTATAATCAATCTAAAGTGTTACTTGTCTGCCGTCAAATTAAAGTTCCAACTAACATGACAATATTGTATTTAGATTTCTTTAAAAGGAAGAATTATTGCTTTATTTTTTCTTTCAAAGATTACTTTGTTATTTAATGTCATCACTAACTACTAACTGGGGTAGTTGGGTCCTTAAAGAAAATGAACAATTGAAAAGGTCCAGCAGGTGCACCAATGATATATTGCAGTTTTTGAACTTATGGGTAAAGTATGTTTTTGACTCATGTAAGTTTAGTTTCATTTAATCTTTATTTTTAAAAATTTTGATATTAATTATAATTTTCATATGTTATCAGTGGCTTTTTTTTTTTTAACTTTTCAATATTTATGAAGATTAATTAGAAAAATGAAAAGAATAAAAAAATAAAATTGTATTTATAACAACTAAAGACATATTTTAACTTCAACTTTCTTTTTTTTGAGAATGAGTTGCTTGTTTCATTTACATGAGACGATATGTAATATTGTACTTGTGTTGAGTCATGAATTATCATATTTTTTTAACGTTATTTAACTATTAATTTATATAAATATTTTTTTCTATAATAATTTGGCAAGTTTCAATCAAAGATAATAGAGTGCAGAATAATATTAGTGCCAATGTGATTGATTCAAAAAGAGATTGTAAAATAATTGTACAAAATTTTGCATATACAAGAAATTGATAGTATGAAAAGTATACATGAGATTTATAGACACCTAATCTAAAGTGTAGGATTAGTAAATTATTGTAAGTCTTACGATATCAATATGTAAAGTTGATTGTTTGAAGTTTGAATTATGTTTGAGATGGTCAAATTACATTTCTTAAAGTCTTTTATATGTTTTTACGTGTAGTCATTTTGATCCGTGTAGTTTGCATTTGATTAAAATTTTGTCCTTGTATTATAAAAATGATAAATTTAGTTCACAAAAATGTAAATGTACCAACAATTTAGTTCAACCGTAAAGCTGTCTCTATTTTTAATACTTTTAGTGACATGAAGTGTGAAGGACGATGTGACAAATCCACATTGGCAGAAGTAAACTCCACACATTGTGGACCAATTTGTCAATGTTGGTGGCAAATAGTGATTATGTGTCAACCAATAGTGGCATTTCATTTCTAGTTGTAGTTTGAAGAGAATGTATCCTTATGCGTTGAAGATGAGAGTCAATTTTGTAACATAAGGTCGTAGTTTTGCTACTCTATTGCATCATAGATGCGTGAATGATAATGTTGTGTTTGAACCTTTTTTTCCTTTATGTATGGCATGCTAGAGATACTCATAGAAGGTGTGTTTAATGTTGTTAATGAGACATTAGTTGACAACATAAACGAGCATGTGTCTGATGGTGAGGATGCGGGTATAGATGAGTGTATTGGAGATGATGTGCTAAATGAAATTGATAAGGTAGCTAAAAAATTGGTTCTTAGTGTAGAGACAATGATGGTGGTGTGGGTAATGTGTAAGAAAGAGATGTAGTGGCTAAAAAATCTGCAGAGGTCGTTGTCCATCCTTTGTATGATATTTCACGTGATTATGTTGGTCTTAATGTAGAAAAATGAGACATGGTGACTGAAGTAATGATTGATTTCTTTGGTGAAGTTGAGGATGATAAACAAGATAGTGAGGAGAAAATTGAAGATGGGGAGAGGATAATGATGGAGGTTGTGACGATGACGCTTAATAATCTTTTAATGATGAAGCCGATCCTGATTTTGTCATCAATGTTTTAAGTGAGTACCCACTTTTATAAATATTGTGAACCATTTTATCATTTAGTTACAAATGTTGGGGACCAATTTGTCATTGCATAACCTATTACAACAAAATTAAGAAGAACAAACTCTTTAGCAAAACAGCTGTTAGCTTAAAGAATTTAAAATCGATAGTTAAAAAAAGTATCACTGACATTTTAGTCCAAAACACTATTGGTTGACGTGGCACATCACTTGCACTCATTGATTTTCCTTGTCAGCAATGTGGAGTTCATTTTCGCCATATGGATTTGCCATGTTGTCTTTCTGGGACATGTCGTCAAAAAATGTTAACAAAAAGGAAGATAACTTGATAGTTGGACTAAATTGTTGATACATTTGCACTTTTGTGGACTAACTTGATCATTTTCATAATATAGTGATGAGGACATTAAAGCTCAAGGATCGGAACAAAAATTAGGACCTATGACCAGAGCTAGAAAAGCAAGAGAGACCCTACAACAAGTGAAGCAACATTTTTTGAAACTAAACTTGCGGTGAAATACATTGAACCAAAACTATTTCAGTGCATGATTATTGTTGAAGACCCAAGAGTTAGAGGGTGTTATTGCTGACTTTCTTCTTTTTTTAGAATTAAATAAAGTTGTATTTCTTTTATTTTATTTTGGCTGATAGCCTTGGTGTCTTTTCATTTGTACCACTAGGAATTAAAGTGCATTTAGAATAATTAAATGTTGGTTGCCTATATGTACACAAAAATTACAATGGAATGGAGACTTGAATTTTCAGAAAAATACTTATGTATTTTGAGAGTATTCTCTAGGTTCCAGATAAACCTGTTCGGACTTATCAGGGGCTATCCATCACCCTTGTGACGTCTTTCTTTGGCTTAACTTACATTGTTGGAAGTGGCGCCTTCCACCTGTCATCAAAAGATCTGTAACCAGAATCATATCATATAGGGGCGAAATTTTCACTGAATGCAAACTACAGAACCAAAGTGACTATTTACCCAAAAAAAAAGCATTAGTCAAACCAACATTATGTGGACAGCGGACACAACCTTTTGAATCTCATTTCTTTTTTCAGTTTTTAATGTTTAAATAATACTATCAACCTAACATGAACCTGTCAAGGTCCAATAACTTTAAACATAAATTGTAATGGATGGAAAACTCATTGATAAAAACAAACAAAAAGGTTTGTCATAGCTTAATTATGAAAGTGAAAGCTAAAGAAGGTTTAGTTAAATTAGAGGTTAATCAAAGAATTGTTTCATTTCTACAATTCGAAGATAAATTCACGAAACTTAAAGACAATATTGTGAAGAACACAATGAACACGAAGCTTTATACTCAAGATACATATCTGAGTTGGAGTTCATTTGGATGAATTACGTGATTTTTAGGTTGAATAATCAATTAACGCGCATTTTTTTCTATGAATTTTGACACTTATTTTTCATGTAATAAGTTTAGATGAATTTTAATATGTTTAAAGTCGATTCTTATGTTGTTTAGGCTTCCTAAGCCATTATAATAGTTAGTGGAAATTTAATACTTTGTCAGAATTCATTTCCTAATGAAAAATAAAGGTTTAGTGGATTGTCATAGGAAAAAATTGCAAGTGCACGATCGTCGTCAAGAAATAAAATATCAAATTCATAGAAACAATGTTTTTTGGACTTAACAATTATCACAATAAAAATAGAAACTAAATAATTTGAAAAAAGATTAGATAGAAGATAAAGATAAAGAAGACTTGATTAAGATTAAATTCAAATTTCAAAATGGGGTTTCACACCAAAAATCTTGTTCAATTAATCTAACAATTTAAGATTCTTCCTAATTCTACTTTAATGGCAAATTAATCTAAGGTATTATTTGTTCTCTTTCAAGCAATGAAGATGTGTGTAATTGAATTTGCCCTTACTGTTGTGGTGCTCTGTTCAATTAAACATTTTATGCTCTTTACCAATTCATTTTACTCTCTTAGGATTAATTCTATTGTCATTAATTAAAACTTAAACTCTCATTTCATGATTCCAACATAAAAGTTCACCTCTCAGGTCATCCCTAAGCGTCTAACATCATGCAAACAATGGTCAAGCATCAACATGTATAAATTGACAAGAGAATAATTAAAAGGGAAGAATTAAAGAGAACCTCAAATAATATAAATTAGCATGAACAATTATCAAGGGCTATGCCCCGAGGGCTGACCCAAGGGTAAAGCAAGTGAAACTCAAACTTTATGTCCACCAAAAAAATTATTTATTCTTAGTTTTTATAATACAAAAAAAGGTCTCAATGTTAGCAAAAAAGTTCACATATGTTGGCAAAATGGCCACATATGTTATTAAAAAAGGTTCTAACATATAGTTTTTTTTACTTAAAGTAATAAATTTCTTCTTTAAATTTGTTTTAGGTTTCATTTATTATTGGGTCAATCCTATATGCCCCAGTCCATAATAAAAGGAATTGCTCACACATAATTATGAACAATCCCAAAGAAAACATAAAAAGAAGAAGAGTATCAGTTGAAGACGAGAAAAGCCAAGAAAATTCAAAATTTTTGCTAAGTTGCCAATACTCAGGTTCAAAACGAACATAAAGTTTTTATTTTAAGTAACGAGCCAAACATGATCTAACCCAATCACTTAAAAAAAAGTAATTAAATCTTGTTTGGGCAGTGCACGGATGTGCGGATTTTGATCGACATGCATGTGCGAGTTTCGGCCAAATCCAAAATAGCATAAATCAAAAGTGGCACGCTCGTGCAGATCTCTACCAACTTCAGAAAACTTCCTTCTTCAATTCAAACTGCCTCTGAATGCCACGGTTAGGTCCCTAAAGTCTGATATATGAAATAAAGAAAAAACTCTTTGCACCTCAAAATCAAGTAAAAACAACCCTGCATAAGAGAAACACACAACACGTAACAGGTTCAACAAAAAGCTAAAAACAAATAAAGAAAATGCAAAATTAAGACGTAAACAACAAACTATGCAACTAATTTAAACTAAAATGACACTTAACAAATTGCAATGATAGTTAATTTCCTAGTGGGAATTAATTGCTAAGTGGAATGTTTAAAGGGAAACTTAACGTATAAATAGAGCTCAATTTATAGCTTTGAAGGGAGTTGAATTAGAATGAAATGAATTTTCTTCTTTTGTCAAAGTTTTTCTTAGTTTTTGGACAAAAAATTGAATTTGATCTTAATATATAAGGTAATTTGTGATAATTAATTCTATGATTTATCACACTTTCTCATTTAACTATTTTCTCATTTAACTATTTTTGAGTGTAATGTCAATATCCTTCTTTTAAGTGAAAACTAAAATTCATTTCCTAAATCTGAATTATTTTCAAGGTGATCTTATTCGTTTTTGTGTTCATATTTAGTAATTTAGCATTGACTTGAGTGAAGCTAAATTTAATGAATAATAAATGCATAACAGAAAAGTTGTCTATACTTCAATTGCCACTTTGAAGAGCTGCCACTAAGGTCGGTACTTCAAATTTTTCATTATTATTTTGTGTGGAATGTGATTGTTTGCTTGATTCTTATGTGAAATATTTGATGAATTTAATCAAGAAAGTGTTCTTGAATTCACAGTGTGTAATATTAAAAAAATATATTTTATAAAATAATTTAAAATAATAATACATATAAATATAGATTTTGAACATGTGACTTTCTTATTATTAACACGATATTTACTTTATATTAAAAAACTAATTAATTAATTAATGTTAATACATATAATAATAATTTTTAATATATATATAATTTTATAAAATTATATGTATATTGTCAGTTATATAAAAGCTAACATCGCATCATTCTCTGTTATGTTCCCAGCAATTCACATATATAAGAAAATCCAAATTTAATTTCTTTTATGTAAATATAAAATTTTAAAAATTAAAAAAAAAAATCTTAAAATTGTCTTGTCGAAACAACACTTATTTTAGTGGCAAACTTGCAGGGATAATTTTTGGTGGATATTTTAGTAGAAAGCCATAATGACGGACTGCACAGCAGGAATGGGTTTGACAGTGTAGGAGCTAAATCCTGCCATTTTGATGACATATTCCCACTCTCTGAGTGTGCGCTCTTTGCCGAAGTTAGTGTGCGCCATCATTACCATGTCCAGCATCAATCCTACATCCTTCAACACGTTAAGCTTCCCTCCTTCTCCTTCTTCTTCAATCACCGCCTCCACAATAATAACCCTTCCGTTTTCCTTTGAATTTGATATGGCTTCCCTACACTTTTTTAAGATTTGGATGCACTCTTCGTCTGACCAATCGTGCAAAACCCACTGCATGCAAGCAAATAGATAGATAGATATAAGTAACAATCAAATTGGTTTTATTTAATTAAAGTGCACAAATTAATCAATACTGTACCATAAGAAAGGCAGCGTCAGCTTTAGGAACACTTAGAAACATGTCGCCTGACACGTATTGGACGCCATCGCCATCGCCATCGCCATCGCAATGGGCAATGACATGAGGAAGATCAAAATTGATGGGTCGAATGGAAGGGCAAGCATTAGCCAGGATGCGCATGGCGGTGCCGTTGCCCCCACCGACATCCACCAAGGACTTGAGGCCATGAAATGCCTCGCTGCAACTTTGAATGATGATAGGCATAACAAGCTTAGCATCACATGCCATTGCTTCATTGATGAGGTTGCTGTGATCGAGATTTGCGGCAGCATAGTTCCACAAGTCTTCACCGTGAGCCTTTGCAAATGAGGGGTTGCCATTGGCCATGACGCGAGCACTCAGACTGTGCCAAGGTGCCAGCATTACAGGACTACTCTCTAGCAAGAGCAAACCAGCCATGCTGTGTTCGCCGTTTCTCATCAAACGACGAGACAGAGCTGATTGAGAATAGCCCCTGCTGCACCCGTCGCCTTTGAATATCTTTCTTTGCACCAGGAACCTCATGATGCGCTTCACATGTGAAGGATCACACCCTAGACTTGATGATATCTCCGATAGTATCATGGGACTTCCATGCTTCTCTATGGCTTCAGCTATGCCAAGCTCAATCGCACATTTCACCACTGCCAGTTCCACAAACCCAAATATGTACTTCCAGATATCCATTTGGGCCTCTGCTTCTTCTTCTTCTTCTTCCCTTGTCCACACTCTATCTATTTCTCCCATCTCTCTCATAATTAAGCTCTACCTGTGCATGATAACCTTCAAACTTTAAAGCTTTATTTATAGTACATGCGGGACTCATTAACTCCGCATGAATTATTTTAATATCTAGTGCAATGCACCGGGGCGCGCATATATCCCTATTATTATTATTTTCTCGACAGTAAAGAACCAAATCAATCTGCACAAAAGAAATTTAGCATAAAAGGAATTAAATTAGATGATATATAATTATTGACTACCTATGCCGATTTGGCTCGAAGAGGCTTGTATATACAAGTGTACTATATTCACAAACAAACACACATATCCCATATTTAACTAAAATTAATCATGCACGAGTTGAACATGGGAGTTTTCTACTGCCCATGACATTAATTATTTTTCAGTTTCTTTATTAGAATGAGCACGGGTCATTTAAATTTCAAAAAGAAAAATATTCTTGCACATCCCCTTAAATTTAAACACCTTAAGTGAGATATATAGGAAGGAAAAAAGGAAGGAAAAATAAGTGATTGATCTGATTGATGATGAAATATGATAAAAAAAAAAGAGAGATGAAAAGAAATATAAGAAGTATTGATGCTATATTTAAAATTTATAGATTTTTAAATATCATGACCCAAAAAAGACTATTTGGTACGAATTTGGACACATACTACAACATAAAATTAGTTTTTTAGGTTTAAATGTAATTTTGTTTACTGACTATTTTATAAATTAAATGTTTTATATTTTTTAAATAGAGATATTTAGTCCATTTATTTCTTAAAATTTGTAATTGTAGTTCTTTATTTTAAAATAAAAAATATTTAATCTTTTTTTTTCTCTTTTATAAAATTTATAATTTTGGTTTTTTCTTCAAACTAAAAATATTGACAGTTAAGAAATTAATATTGATTATAATATAGATTAAACAAATCATTTATCATCACATCACTAAATTTGAGATATATCAAGTTCATTTCTTAATGATGAACACTTTTTAAATTTGATTGAAGAATAAAAATTTCAGATTTTATAAAATTGAAAGAATAAATATCTCTATTTTAAAATAAAAAGATTAAAATTGTAGAATTTAAAAAATAAAAAGACTAAATGTCTCTATCATTAGAAGAACTAAAATTACATATGTTTAAACATAGGAATAACAAAAATTAATATAAATGCAAGTAAAAGTAGTATAGTCACTGTGATTTCTAAAAAATCTTGAATTTTAAATTTTTAAATATATATATATATATATATATTAAATATATAATATGAAATGAGTTATAATTTCTTAAATATAAGATAAATTGTCAGCCTGTCTAATGCGTGTCAAGTACGTTAGTCAAATTTCACTTACAATTTCTTTCGTTATACTTGAAAATTATATAAACATATAATAAAGATAAATTGAGCAATCATTTTTCTATTGTGTTGAATAACATGAATACATGTTATTTAATTATTATTTTTACTGGATACATGCGTGATTTATTAAATAATAAAACACATCTATATTTTTTTATAGGTAAATATTAATAACTCTTTTAGAACATTGATTAATAAATAATTAAAAACAAAAAATATTTTTATTGAAATACATAAACATAATCATAATTTTGTTACATTCTCTTATAATATTTATAATAATTTTTTTCTCATTTTAATTCTTCAAACCCATGTCCTAATAAATATTCTGATTAATAAGATCTTTTTTATATTATATATTTGATCACGAGATTTGTATACATAAATATGCTTTTGTATAAATAATTAAAGATCGAAATATGCGTAATTCAATTTTCAAATATATTAACTTTATTGTATTTTTCACGTCAGATCCAAATGGATTTTTTTATACCAATCACATGTATCCTGGAGGCATTTAAGATTGAGCGGAATAGAATCATTATAAATAATAAATTTCTCTCTTTTTTCAATATTTAAAATAAACACACATTATTTTACAATTAAACTTATATAAAAAATAAATAGATTGAGAAAAATAATAAATATCATTATAAATAATAAATTTATCTTTTTTTAATATTTAAAATAAACACATATTATTTTACAATTAAAATTATATAAAAAGAAATAGATTGAGAAAAATAATAAATATTATTAGTGATGTAATTAAAAGGAATGAGAGAGAGATTTATATTTTATATGAATAATATTTTTTAAACATATTTAGAAGTAAAACAAGAGAACAATTTTTTTTATTTTTAATAATGCATTCTTCTTTTTTAAAAAAATTTCTAATTTGGTGCACCTAGAAGTAAGATAATTTGGGTAGTTTTATTTATACATCATAAGAGAGATTTGCCAAAAAAAATAAAAACAAGTCGTAGGGGAGAAAGGCTGGAAAAAAGAGAAAAAATACACAATAAAATAGACAATGGGATGAGGAAAATAACTTTTTTATAATTTTTTTTATATGAATAATATTATTCAAATCATTTTTCTGTCGATGGGGTTTGGTGCAAATTATTTTACCATTACTCTCGACAACAGAAATCTTGCAAGTCCCGACATAGATGGACTCTCTTGAAAGATTCACCTAATCATGTAGTAGATTTGCCATGAGCCCGTGACTATCCTGAAAATAATGTAAGAGGCAACTTCCGCGCTTGAATTCATAATCTTCAATGAAAGATTTTTTTGTGTACTTGAGACTTGAGACTTGAGAGTGGGTTACAAAAATAATAATTATATTTACATTTAAAAAAATTGTATAACACTTCTTTTTAGGAGAAAATGGACAAATAAAAAATGAAATTTTTTTTTTGTAAAAAAATAATATATAGTGAATAATAAATGTATTTAATATTTATTGTTATAAAAATAAACTTTTAAAATTATAAATCTGATTTATTATACATTACAGTTTAAAATAAGAAAAACAGATTAACTAAGGATCCAGAAATCATTATTTTTTAATATTAAAAAGAAAATACTTGATTGATTATAAATATTGTTAAAAATATTTATATAATGTTTTGGAAATCAAAGCAATGTGATATTTTAATTAACTATTTATCATATTAAATAATTTAATAATATTATTATTATATTTTATTATAATAAAAAATTAACTCGGAAAAAAATCTCACATGGAAATTTTTTTATGTAAACCTAATAGAAAACAAATGCAGGCTAAATTGATAAAAATCATAGACGGGGTATTATGTGTATTTAATTAATTAAAATAGTTTATTTTAAAAAATAATGTAAAATATTTGTTAAAATATTCGATTAATTTTGTTAATATTTTTAAATTGAATAATAATGTTAATGATTTAATTTTATTTAGATTTTATTAATTTTAATTTTGAATGTTTTTTCTAAAGTAACATTATTTATATCAGTGTATTAACCTGATCTTGTATTGCTTTGTCGATTAACAAGTTAAAGTTCCAACTAATGTTATTGTATTATCAATTTAAAATATTTATCAAAAAAATTAAAAAAATAAAACTTTAAATATTGTTAGAAACCATTCCGTCTTAAATGTTGGCTCAAGTCTTGAGGCGTTGAAACTCCACAAGCCTTAATAAGTCACATCCTATTGGATGACTCTTAGGTGCAAGGCTTAAGAAGTCAGATACTTGAGTGGATCAACGTAGATCACATCCATCTTTCATATAAGTCATTAATGAAGTGAGGTTGATGTACTCTTCATTGTGTTGAGAGACTTTGAGAGTTCAAAAGCTTATGAGAAAGAGTTTTTGTTTGAGAGCCTCAAGTGACATTCTTGAGAGTATATTTAAGCAAGTCCTGTGCTTTGCATTTGAATCTATTCCAGACGAGTTCGACGTCCTGTATTGAAAGTCTTCCTAGCGAGCCCAGACATAGCATGTCTCGCAGGTGTTGCGGCGGTATAAGGGTGATAGCACGGTTGGTTCACCATTATTGGAGAAGTTGAGAGAACCATCACCTTGGTGTATTTGATTATTTGTAACTCATTATTTTATATAGTAGATGTTTGATTCTGAACTAGTGTTCCGTGGGTCTTTTACTGAGAAGGTTTTCCCGCGTTAAACAAATTGTCTGTGTGTTATCTCTCTATTTCTCTTTCTTGCACGTTTTTTATTTTGCTTCCACATATTCTATTTGAGGATCCTACTTGATCCATCAGTGCTATCTACGTTAGTGCTATCTACTTTAAACAAACTATCTGTGTGTTATCTCTCTATTTCTCTTTCTTGCACGTTTTTTATTTTACTTCCACATATTCTATTTGAGGGTCCTACTTGATCCATCAGTGCTATAAGACCCACTGATAAAATTAACAAATGAAAAGGCACACACCATTCAATTTTAATGGCAGACAATATATATACGCAACGATTTGCCACCTATTATTGTTTCTTATATAATCTATTTCTTTTTTCTTTTTAATCTTCTGAGATACGAAAATATGCATTTCAATATAGACTTATTCCAACGTAGTGGTAATTTGGTATGGTCTACATATTCGCTATATTACAAGTTATTTTAATTAATTTTTAATTTTTTATTAATAAAGAAACCTATTGAGTACTTTTTTTGGTAATGATATTTGAAAATTCAATTATTTTGAAAATTTTATAAATATTTTTCATTTATTTTTATCTTTTTTTCCTATTATATCATATCATTTATTATATTTATACCTTTTATATTTTTTCCTTTCTTCGTAGGTGTCAAATGATGCATATATATTTTTCTTATTCACTCAGCAAAAACAAATATATTTTTCTTATTTCCTTTCCTTCGTGTAATCTCCATAGAAGAAAATATTTTTTTCAGAGCTATGAATGATCTAGATGATAGTGAGATTAAATTTGTCGGACGCAATTGAGATTAAAACTTTTAATTTGTTTAACTATACTTTTTGTCTTTTTTAGTTCATGTGATATGCTTATTTTTTTATATATATATATTAGTATTTTTAAAAATTGGTTTAAATTAGTTCTTATTATATTTTTTTATTATTTCTTATTGCTCTACCCGAACTGAACTATAACAAATTAAAATGTGATTAACTAAATTATAAACTAATTTTAACTAATTTTTCCTTATTTAATTATATCATCTCTAAAATATCATTCATTTAATTAGAGTTTTATTTTCAATTCCCTTCTCTCTTTTTTTCTTATGCAATTATATGTAAAAGATACTTTAATAAATGAATTATTTTTTTTATTGAGAATATTTTTTAACCCTTTGTTGGAATTATTAAAATTAGATAATACTAACTTATTTTTTTAACTAACCCGTAAATCAATTTTCTTATATTCTAGTTTGGAGTCACTATTATCTATCTTTAACTCCTAAAATTAAACATCTTGTGATTATTAATTCATGACATGTCACTTTATATAATTTTTTTTATAATATCCAATTTTTATTTTAGTTTCTTATTTTTTACTTTTTTTTTTCTTTTCCATTTTTTTTATCTATTTTCTAAAAATCACCGAATTTATTCCTGCAAAAAAATCATTATAGTCACACAAAAATTCGTTCAAATGCTTGATAATTGCTTTGCATACTTGCATTTGAACTTAATTTCCACAACAATCATCTCACTTTTTTATTTATTTATTGATTTGTTTAGTCCCATTAAGTTAGAAATTACTCTCTTTTAGGATCTAGTTTATGTAGAGTTGATTTTAGGAATCTTATTAGTGTTTTATGTGTTTTGCAAAGTCTTAGTGCGCCTGTAGAGGAGCTAAGGTTTGAAGTTGAAGGTTGCTTGCTCAGTGAGTGGATCAGTCACTCAACGAGGGAAAAATTCGTAGAAGATGAAACATGGCAACTCAAGGTTAGGCGAGGAATTACGTTCTCTTAGTGGGATGAAAGCTTAATAGGCCATGTCAGTATAAGCAAGGTCGCTTAGTGGGAAACTTTCCCTACCAGAAGAATTGATTTTTTTTGTAATTCGCTTAGTGAGCTTATGCCCGCTCAACAAGGGACTCATTCTGCCAATACAAGATTTTGTAAATTATCAGAATTTACTAAACAAGTAGTTGCTCACTAAGCAAGTTGTGCTCTTATATTTTCACTACCTAGGGCTTTGTGTTGGTAATGACCGAGGCTTCACCTACCTCTGTTCCTACATCTTCTACCTTGGTTCTTCCATTTTTCTTGTATTTTCACTCTTATTGATGCCATTGTCTCTCATGATAATGAAAGACTAGTTTATCCATTGTTGTCATTTGGTGTACTAAGCATACTCTAATGTAATTATTTTTACTGTTTATTTAATATTATTTTCAATGTTATTGCTCTTCTTCTATTTTTATTGTTGTGTTTATGATTTGGTCACCCATATACATGCTTTAATAGTGTAAATGACATTGGAAAATGTTTTTATTACTTAGAATTGAAGAGTGGGCTTCTAATAAACTCATGCCTAGGGACTGAATGATGTTTGTTAACCTTATTATTAACCTTTGTTCTGATCCAAATAATTTGGCTTAACTTACTAAGAGATTAGGAGTGAAGTCAAATGATTTAAACTCTTTCACATGAGAAATCATGGTTAGAGATTAATAATGATTAAGGTGACACTAAACCAAACATTGGACGGAGAAATATCATTAAAATGACATGAGTAGCTAGCTTAGTATTGCCAACACTCCAACGTCCTTCAATTTTTGCTTTAATTTATCTTTTGCCCTAAAGTTGTTTGATAAATTGTCTCTTATAACTTTGTTATGTTTTTAGTTGTTGTTTATAGAAGTTAGCTTTAATTAGACCATGAACTAGTTTCATCAAAACAATATATTCTTTTGTGTAGATATTGATTTGCACAAATACCTTGAAGCTCTTGTGGATACAACTTCGTACTCAATTTAGGAAATACTAAATCAATTTAATATGCTTGCCAATGTAACATTTTCAACTATAATTTTAGGATTTTTGTCAATTTTTTTTCAATGAAATCATAACTTAGATTTTTTGACTTATGACAGGCTAAATTGGATTTATGTTGTCATGTGATATTAATTTTTATGAAAATATATATATTTATTTTATTCTCTTCAAGTTTTAATTTTTTTCAACAGCATCAACATCAACAACACCTTTAATCCAAGTTAATTGGGGTCGATGGTAGATAAACCCAATGATAAATTGAAAATAAAACAAAAGAGAGAAAAATAAGCTAAAATAAAATAAAAGAAGGGTGAAAGGAAGAAGGGAGAAAAGAAGAGGAAAAGAACTATGACAAGAGAAACAACTAGAACATACAACTACTACCAAGCTTATAGCTTTTCTCCACTCCGTTCTAAGACATACCATCCGCCAATCTATATCCCACTCATTAGGTCTTGTTTCACTACCTTTTCCCAGGTAAGTTTCGGTCGAGATCTACCTCTCTTTGTATTGAGCTCTTGGTACCAAACTCTTGTTCTTACGGGAGCATCCAGTGGTCGTCTCATAACGTGCCTAAACCACCTCAATCTATGTTTCCTCATCTTTTCACATACCAATATCACTAATATCTTTCGTCGAATATCTTCATTTCTTATCTTATCCATCTTCGTATATCCACACATCCACCTTAACATCCTCATTTATGTTATCCCTATTTTATGCTCATGTTGCCTCTGTGCTGGCCAGCATTCTGCTCCATATAACATTGTCGGTCTTACAGCTGTTCTGTAGAATTTTCCTTTTAGTTTAAGGGAAACTTTGCGGTCACACAAAAATTCTGATGCACTCCACCATTTCATCCACCCTGCTCTAATTCGATGATTTACATCCTCATTAATCTCACCACCTTTTTGTAACATTGATCCCAAGTATCTAAAACATCTTTCTTGGGTACCTCTTGACCAAGTAGATGCACTGTGTCTTGATCACCATCTCTTATCCGCGAAAACTCACACTTCATATACTCTGTATTGCTCTTTCTTATCGCGAATCCTTTAGATTCCAAAGTGTTTCTCCACAATTCCAATTTCCTATTAACACCATCTTTGGTCTCATCAATAAGCATGATATCATCTGCAAAAGCATACACCACGGTATTTCCTCTTGAATATCTTTCATTAATTCATTCATCACTAAGACAAAGAGATAAGAACTAAGAGCTGAACCTTGGTGGACACCTATCGTGATAGGGAAATACCTTGATGTTCTATTACAGGCTTTTACACATGTTGTAGCCCTATCATACATATCCTTGATAGTATTAACATAGTTTAATGCTACCTTTTTCTTTTCAATAGTCCACCATAAGACTTCTCTTGGGACTCTATCATATGCTTTCTCAAGATCTATGAACATCATATGTAAGTCTTTCTTCTTTTCCCTATACCTTTCCATTAATTGTCTTATCAAGAAAATAGCTTCCATGGTATATCTTCTTGGCATAAATCCAAATTGATTTACGGACACCTTGGTCTCCCTCCTTAGGCGATGTTCGATAACTCTCTCCCACAACTTCATAGTATGACTCATAAGCTTGATGCATCTATAGTTTGAACAATTCTAGATATCTCCCTTATTTTTGTAAATAGGCACAATCATACTTTTCCTCCAAGCATCATACATCTTATTTGTTTAAAGAATTCTATTAAAAAGATTGGTCAACCATTTTATTGTCACATCTCCCAAGCTCCTCCACACTTCAATAGGGACGTCATCAGGTCCCAAAGCTTTATTATTCTTCATCCTCTTTAAAGCCTCATTAACTTCATGTGTATTAATTATGCGTACAAATCTTCTATTCAGATCATAAAAAACGTCCTCCAAATCCACCTTATTCTTGTCGCCATTCCCATTAAAAAGTCAGTTAAAGTAATTTAGCCATTTTTCACTTACATTTTCATCCCTTACCAAAAGTTTTTTTATTTTCATCCTTGATACATCTAACTTGGGTGAGGTCTTTACTCTTCTTATCCCTCATTTTTACAAGTTTGTAAATACATTTCTCCTCATCCTTGTTCCCAAGATTTTTATACAAATTGTCAAAAACTTTGCCTCTAACTTCCCGCACTGCTTTCTTTGCATCTTTCCTCTCTACTCTAAACTTTTGCAAATTCTCATCATTAGAACATTTATGCAAAGATCTAAAGCATTCATTCTTCTGTTTAATAGCCTCTTGCACCTCTCCATTCCACCACCATATTTCCTTTGTAAGAACTTTGTTTCCTTTGCTTTCACCTAACACCCTCATTCCCACATTTTGAACACACATAGTCATCTTATTTCATATCTCATTAGCTTCTCTAGTAAACTCCCACAGTCCTTCATGTAACATGTTTTTTTTAAACTCTATTTGTTTCTCCTCCTTTAGCTTCCACTATCTTATCCTTGGGTTTTGAGCTCTCTTCCTCAAATTAAGAATTTTGTTGAACCTAACCTCTAGAACTACTAACTTATGTTGTGTCACTACACATTCTCCAGGGTAGACTCTAAGTCAATACACGAATTTCTATCTTCCCATCTAGCCATAAAGAAATTAATTTGACTACGATTTTGGCCACTATGATATGTTATAAGATGAAACTCCCTTTTTTCTGAAAAAAAGTGTTTGCTAGCATCAAATCATAGGCTAATGCAATATTCAAAAAATCTTCTCCAGTCTTATTTCTCGTCCCATAACCAAAACCACCATGAATTCTATTAAAACCTTCGTTATTTTTACCAACATGCCCATTTAGATCTCCTTCTAGGAAAATCTTCTCCTCTGGTGGGATCCCTCTCAAAACCTTCTCCAAGTCTTCCCAAAATTGGTTCTTTTCATCTGATAATAATCCAACTTGGGGTGCATACACACTAACCACTACAAGCTTAATCATCATAATCATGTCGCATTTCCTTTTGACATCAAGGACTTTATCTCTGAAACTTCTATCGATCATAATTTCAACCCATTGCGACTCTTGGTTGTACCTGTATACCACAACTTGAAACCGGTGCCCTCCACTTCCTTGGCCTTTTCTCTAACCCACTTAGTTTCTTGCAAGCAAACAATATTCACTTTCCTTCTGGCAAAAAATCTGTTAACTCCCTTAGTTTACCCGTTAATGTTCCTATGTTCCAGCTTCCCAATTTCATCCTAAACCCCTGGGCTGTGTTTGTCCGCCACACTCACCCATCTGCGTGTTGGGATTCTTGCCTTTTTGTCACCAAATCCGGGTGAAGACCTGACGCCTTGCCTTTCAACATGGACCCTAACTCACTTATCACTACATCCTGAGATCGATGTAGCACATTGCCTTGTGACAAGGACCCTAGCTTATTTTTCGATAACCCAAGACCGAACGTAACGCGTCGCTATGAAGGGTACGCCCCAACGAAATATTATTTGTAGGAGAATAATATTTTTTTTTGAAATAAAAAAAAATATTATTCTCCTACAAATAATTTATCTCGTGCATCCTATAAATCATGCACTAGTTTGATTTAAGAGAGTAACATTTCAAGAATTTGAGTGTCGAATCAAACATAAAAAAAAAACTAGAAAAAAAAAAAGACCAATTAATCTCCACGGCCATTTTGAACTTAATGGCATGCATTATTAACAATGACAATTTGGTATTTGGCTTAGGAAGTTATGGTGAGGTTTGTATGCAATAGTGTTTCAATAAGATTGCAGTAGAAGGAAAAAAAATAAACAGCGAAGAGTCACAAGAGAAAAAATGTGATGTAGTGATTGTTAGATTATTTACTTATTTATTTAATTATGTAGATTAGTAGTGCTAAGTAATTATTAATAATTATTCTTTAATTTTAATTTATTAATTAATTATGGTTAATGGTTATTATTATAGTATTGAACTAATTAATGGACATCGTATTAAGTTAAATTTTGGTTAGTTTTAATATATTTTCTTATAATTAAAAGATTCATGTAAAATAAAATTTTCCCTCCATCCGGAAAAATTGTATTCCTAATCCCTTTCTTAAATTTTTTTTTTCAAGAAAGTGAGTTAAAATTAATTATCTGAAATCATAATTTTTTGACAATTATTTTTATTAATTACATATCAAACATGAAAATCATAATTTTTTCATTTTAAAATTCTTAGAAAAATAAAAACTGTTCGTCTAGTGAACATCTCCCGAGTGTCTTTATACTAAAATCGGAATCGAATATGGTGAATAAAAGAATTTACAATATACAATATAAAAATAAGTTTGTACATGAAACAATATTAATATAACAAAGCAAACTTTTCATATTGAAAAAGAAACTAGAAACTAGCTAGTTAATACCATATTCTATGTAATATTCATTAATATAGTATATATAAATCTGTCCAACCGTCAAATACATTCCACGTGTTACTTTTTTTTTTCCTGCTGGCCGTACAAGAACGGGGCACTAATTCTAGTTTTTTATATATGTACTAGTATTTGACCCGTGCGCATACGCACGGGTTAGTTATACATTTAAATACATATTGTCGTGTTACATATAAAGAAGTGTAAAGATTCTGGATAGAAATGTAAAGAAATAATTTTTTATATTCGTTGCATCACTCACTACTATGAAAACAATTCCTTTGAAGATACCTTTATTTGTCCATCCATGCCTGTGGCTGCAACAACAATTCCAGTGCTCCCCCCTTTGGGAGTCTAGCAAAGAGCTTTGTAGCATACACTTTAAGAACTCTTTGGAAAACCTAACATTGAAAGGGAATAAATAAAGTCATAAACTGCATGGAGTTTGCTTTCAGCCACATAGCTAAATAATATTTATTTTTTATACTTTAAAACTTATAACACTACTGCCAAAGATGGCATATCTTAATTATTAACTCTTCTGCCACATTCAGCTACAATTGATACATTACATAAGCTACAACTCTTGATGTGGAACAATTATTTTTATGTCATCACTAAATTATATCAAACATTTCTGCATAAAAAACATGCAGCTTAACCTGAAATCAGCCATGACCCATCCTCCAGAGACCAGAGAATTAACACTTTTTTTTGTTCTCTAACTCTTCTTATTTTTAAAGGAAAGAAATTTGATTCAAAGAAGATATAAAATATATAGGAGGAAAATAATATATTATCCTAAACAAATAAACAAAAGCAAAAAAAAAATCAAACTCTCACCAGTACATTTAAGCAATTTATTTGCAAAGAAACACTCTGAAGTCTGAACATCCAGAACATGAACAACATTACAACAATAAAAGAAAATAAATTCTAATCAAACTGAAATGTCAGAAACACCACTACTTTGTTAAGCTTGATTAAAAGAATATGCATTAAAAGTTGGATTAAACAAAGATGCATTAAAATAATATAGCATTGCCAGGACTAATGATATTACAAGACTGACTGAAACAAAGCCTACTATTGTTTCATGACAAATGAGCAGCAGCAGCTAATTTATAACTATTATCTAAGTGAAATTTTTCTTTTAATAGTGTCCTTACTTCGATGTGTACCATGAATTGAGTTAAAGGCCACCCATCTTTAGCATAGTACAAAGAATTCTGATACTTGAATTAGCACAAGCGCATATCAACATTAGATGCAACCCTTCAATTTTATTTAAGCAATGATTTTTTAATCCATTATTAAAGAAGTTCGTGTGATACAAGTAAATAAGTTGACATAGACAATAGCAGAAATTATATTTTAAATTCAATGGACATTATGAGCAACCATCCACGATTTGGACACATGATTCAATTATTGATATACGCATTATCACTTCTTAATAGAAATATTAAAATAATAATTAAGGAGTTTACCTTCAACAAATTGTATAGTGTCTGGTTCTTTGTTCAAGCACTGCATCTCTTCAAGCTTCTCTTGATTATAAGAAACAACTATGCAGCATGACAGAAAGAAACCAAGTAAGCACAAAGCATAAGAAAAACTGATTTTATAAAATGGAGAAAAAAAGTTTTTGGTAGTGTTTGGATAAGGGATTTCAAAATTTTAAGGAATTTAAAATGCATAAGAATTTAGTTACTTCAATTAAATTCCTTTCATTTTTAAAATACTTTGTTTGGATAAGGCAATTCAATTTTCTTTTTGTTTTTAAAATTCTTTATTTAGATTAAGTAATTTAATTTCCATCATATGCAAATTTCATTTTTTGTTATTTGAAATTCCTTTATTTTAGATGTTACTTGAAATTCCTTCATTTTGTTTGGGAAAAAAATCTCCTATAAAACTTCAATCATTTCAAAAATTCTTTAGATTTAATATCCAAAACAGGTCATTTTGATACATGGTAATTTAAATTCAAATTCACAAAAAAAATTTAATTTCTCTCTCAAAATCCCCCATCCAAACACACTATTAAGCTATCTAGCCAAAATACTCTTTCACAACAGTTAATCAGATACCACCTATAAGAACTTCTAAGAGCTCATAAGACATAAAATGATATAGAGAGGCAAATTACTCTGCTTTGTAACAAACTATATCGAGATTCTTCCCATTACCTTCATTCCTTACACAATAAGGTTGATACTTGATAGCTACCTGAGTCAGGTGTGCCCATGCTTCAAGAAAATTTCTATCAATTTGAAGTGATTTCAGATGTGCTTTCTCAGCTTTCTTATATTCACTAATTGAAGATAATGCTAAACCCTGTAAAAGACAACGATTAATCAGCTAAATAATGAAGATATATTTTCATGTGAAAGACAAGAAAACCAACATAAAGGTCCATAGTCAATGAGGATTCAAATATTAAGACTTAGGACCCACCAAATATGTATAGGCAGACTTATTGTCCCTGTCTAGCTGCACACATGCTGAAAGGTCTTCAACTGCAGCATTAAACTCTTTAAATTTGAAATTGACAATTCCTGCATTTTACAAAATCATAAATTAGACATATATAAGTAGCTACTCTCTACAAAAAGAAAATAATTAGATCAACATTATCACCACAATAATTTTTAATCAAACTTCAACTTGAAATTAACAGTGAGGTTGTAAACAAAATATAGGATAGTATTATTAATATATACTATAAACTCATTTCAAATAAAAGTGATAAAACTAATCAAGTCCCTCTGTCTAGACTTCTAGGAGCTACCTCAAGATACATGCATTAACCCATCATAATAAAAGGACGCATAATTAATTATTCCAGCACCAATCACTAAGCCAAATAAAAAAAAATGAAAAAGAATTGTTATTTGTGCAAGAAAACCATCAAAAGTGACTCAAGTGAGGCATCATGAGTCACTGAAAATTTCAATCTATATATTCATATTTCGATCACTTTTTTTTTTCAATGGAACATATAATAAGATAACAGTACAATAACATGAAACTAAGTAACTCTTGACTGCCGCATTAGTTCTGTTTAACAATAAAATAATTAACCCAAGTGTTAATGCTCAAAGCCAAACCATATCAAGTTTCACGCCTTAGTTAAAATAAGTCAACTCAAACTAAGTAACTCTCTCTAACCCTTACAGTCCCAAATTTATCCAAAGTACTATGAAATTCATAAGAAATTCCATATCATTCAAACTACCCGTGAGGGTTAGAGAGAGCATACTCTGGACTCTAAATTCATTGGAACTGTAGACTTCGTTGATACCTTGGCAAGGTCAAGCTGTACCTTTGTGACTTCCATTGTAGGAAGCCTATATTTAATTTGTCACATATCAGGATTCACAGCAAGAGACAAAAAGCAACGCAGATTAAACCTTGTCCCAGTGATGCAATTGCTACTATTATTAATTTTCTGGCTGCTAAATCCACAGCTTTTTTCACAAAATCAGAGCCCTATATCGATGCATAAGAAAAAGCGCTCAAATTTATATATCTCCAAATCTGGAAAAAAAATTAAAAAACGAAATTGAGTGAAACTAAAAGAAAATGGGTAAAGATAGAGGAAGAGGGTAAAGGCATGTTTTTTTTTTACCTGTCAATGTTTATTCTGAAAGTCATTTGAGACGGCAAGGTCTTGAATCATATCAAATGCCTTCCTTACAACTCTATTTCTCATTATTCTTACCTGAAATTATAATATTGTTGGAATAAATTTTTTTGAAAAGTAACAAACAAAAAATCATAAATAATTCCTATCACCGTATCCTATTTATACTAAACTCATTCCATTTCCAATAACAAAACTCACATGCAGCAACAAACACTATTTATGAAAACAACACACAACACAAACACAACCCAAAAACAACACACAACCATGGTTGAAAAATGAAAACCCAGATTAAGAATCTTCAGAAAGATCAAAAGTTTGAACGAATCGAAGACATCCATCACAGCTCCATTGCTAAGAATAAAAATAAAAAACACTAAATTATATTAGAAATATATTTGACGCTAATATAAATATTACTTACAAGAAAATGAGCTCTATCTTTACAAACAAAAGAAATATATTTGACGCTAATATAAATATTGCTTAGGGTCCCAAATTTATCCAAAGTACTATGAAATTCATAAGAGTACTAATGCCCTTTCTACAAAGAAAAAAACATCAAAGGGGCATACCCAGATTCACAACTTCTGCAGACCTAGAGCCTGATATCTCTTCTGCTTATTTTATTCTAAACATTGAAACAACATAACCTCAGAATGAACACAACCAAGATGCTGACCAACAATGGACCCATTGCCAAACACAATGATACATAACCCCAAAATATACATGGCTTTGGAACTAAAAGTTTCAAAGAATTCTTAATCCAAAGGCAAACTGAAGGATGCAAACTACCAGATGGAGGTGATATCAAAATAGATCAGCTTGTTTCATGAAAAAGTGGAATTTACCAGTCAATAGGACTTCCAGAAAATAAACCATTCACCAAATAAACCATTCATGTAGAGAAAAAAGTGAAGTGGGAGAATATATCATTGCTGTGGGAGAATATATTCACATTAACTATAGGTGACAAGGGCAAATATAAATAGAAGCCCAGCATCAAATGTAGAGCTGCATATGAACCAATTGAAAAACATAAAATAACCCTCTTCAGCTTGCTATGTAAATGCCAGATCCTATGTTTGACAAAGAATAGCATAAAAACAGGTGAAGCTGTAATTCAAACATGAACAAAGCATTTCTATGTCTACACTAATGTCATCTCTAAGTAAATTATTAGTCTCGTATCTATATCTCCAGAAATTATTAGTCTTATACTATAAAAAACAGGTTAAGTTGCAATTAAAACATGAACAAAGCATTTATATTTCCATATAATATGTTTGTGAAGATCCCCAACAAACATTTACACTACATGTTCCAAATACATCCTACTCTTATCAGAATGGATCAGTTAGAAATCTTCAGTTCATTTTTTGAAAAACCAAGCTAGAAAGATACCTGAGAAAAGTATCCTTGAAAGGCAGTCCCACTCCCATGTAAGGGCGTCAAATCAACGCCATAATAGTTTTGCTGCTGCCAAAACAGGGCCTGAACAGAGATAAAAACAATTTACAAATATTTAATATTTAGTTCAATATAAAATTATTACTTCCAGAAACATTAGATTATTCCAGAAACATTAGATTATTCTGAATAATCACAATGCCATAAGCAAACAAAAATGGAAAAACAAAAAATCACAAAACCAAGCTAAAATCACAGAAACATTAGATTATTCTGAATAATCACAATGCCATAACCAGTGTTTAGAAGAAGATAACAATCTCAAATACCAAGTGAAATTCTAAAACCTTAGCTTAATTACCAATAGTGGTTAGCACAATCATCATAGATTGTAGCAGCAGCCCCATCTGGTGCTTGAATCAAAATATCACTTACAGAAGCTTCCTCCAGTTGCTGCCCAATTCTCTTTACCAGCTCTTCTTTAGTCCTATCTGCTGAATTAGGCAATGAAAATGGACTAACAAAAAAGCTTTCTAGTTCTAGCTCAAAAGCTGATACATGGCAAACTTAACTTACATGAATAGGTTAATATTAATGACAAAAAAAAAAGTAAAGACCAAACTGATTTATAGACTTAAATAAAAAGAATATTTATAATATAATCCTAACCAACAAAATCAAAGCTACGAATGAGATACAATTTTCAATTATTATTTTTACACACTTGGATGGCAGCACTATGAAAAATAAGGACATTTTAACCATCCAATTGACTTAACAACACAAAAATAACACATAAAAAAGAAAATAATAAGCATGGAAATAAACTAAACTTGGTTTACTCTAAATCATTGATTTTGGAGTAGACATCATCAAGTTAGCCCTGCATCAGATTCAGAAATCAGCAATTTATCAATACACCAAAAGCCTCTTCATATCCTATAGGTGTTGAATCATTCCTATTAATCAATAGTTCATGAATATATTTTTACACCTTTGCTGAAGACCAAAATTGAAACAGCTTAGCACATTAAACTTAAAGATCATAAAGACAGAACCCCAAGATAATTGTCCACATCGTGAATGAGTCACTTATACCAGAAACCTTAGCACCATTCCAACTCCAAGCTGTTTTACATGCATGTGAACACCATATTTACTATACTTTGATCAACTAATGCAATCTATTTGATTGAAAATATATTGTATATTGTATACTACTCTTCTAATGTAGCCTACTTAACAAAAAATAGCGCTTAAATTTTCCAAGTATAATGTATACTACTGCCAAGTTCTTCTATCTGAGTAGTAAACCTCAGAGCATTGAAGTTTACTCGGCATCGTAGTTTTTGAATCTCAGCAAGTAGACCATTATTTCCAAGTCTAGCATCTGTTCTATTTAGGTGTATGACCTTGTGTTTCAGCAACTGAGGAAGGACCTGTTTAAGTAGTTAAGGACAATTAGTTGCTAACTTGCAATAAAGAACCTAGTCAAAACCTGATAAGGGCAAAGATAATGTGAACCAAGCAAAATTCCTGTTTTTCTCACGACTTCATGTGTAAAACTTTGTAAAAAGCATTTGGTCTAAGCATTATGTGGTGAGAACCATGAATACTACATGCCATTCTTTCATTTTTTTTTTCAATTTTGATTGTGAAGTGAATCTTTGGAAGAATTAATCATTCATATAAGTTATGTACTTTGAATCAACTGGAATAATCTCACAACACCACAAAATTCTACCACTACATTTTTGTGTACCTGGCTCGGAAAACAACTCCAAGCATCCAGTCATTGCTTGAATAAGAATTGAGAAATCTTCCTGCTACCAGCTACAAAATACCAGGATCTCATAGTAATTAATAAAACTATATTTCCATCATACAAGTGAGACCAGAAGATACTATTTGTGAGAAAAATTAAATCTTCTTTCACCTTTCTAGCAGCTTCCCAATTCTAGTCCTTGATTGCAATGGGTGCTCCAAGAAGAACAACTTTGTCTACCAATTCAGCTGCCAATAAACAGAAGCAACACCCCAGGATAAGGGAACATCTTATTTAACAGATAAACCCATGAGTCCCCACAAAAATGATATAATATGTAAATAATAAGATTTGAAAGCTTATCCATCAAGAGACAATCATTAAGATTAAAAATACCAAAAACAGAGAGAAAGAATCTATCACATCAAAGACAAAAAATGTGGAAATACATACCACTGCTTTCTGTTTCAGCCAAAAACTCCATACACTTGAAAATAACTCTAATCCCAAGTGAGTAACCTACAAGTGTAACAGGCCTAAAATTCATAGATTAAAAATAATTCATATTCCACAATTTTAAAGGAGCTAAATTTTATAAAGAAACTTTGAAATAAGCAAAATACCTATTTCCCTGCAATCCTCCCAATAATACTTCAGCAAGCAACTTTCCTGGCTTGTCTGTTAAAAAAGTGATTTTTTTAATAAAGTTAGAAGTTTTTTTTAATGCATATAGATCACAGCAAAGCTTCAAAATAAAGAAGAAAAAGTTCCACAGTATGAAGGGAATCAGCTACTTAATGCAGAATCTGAAATTAAGCCAATACCACAAAACATGCAGCAAAGAACACTACCATCAAGGTACAACATGATGATCACAATTCATGACTGATACTGTAATGACAAAGTAAAGAACTTAACGGATGTTACCGTGTGAGGGCAATGTGGATGCCGGGCTACATATCGCCAGAGACTTGTGAATTGCACTGCCACTGCCTTCAGATACAGAGGAGCAAGAAGCAGCAGTAGATTGCTTATTCTCCTGACAACACTCCTCTGATTTCACCACCTTAGCCATATCCTTCACACAAGAACCCAAAATCCTAATAAAGAAACCATATCATATATAACACTACATTATGTAATCCAACAGAGTCCACAACCAGTTAGGATACATTTGTCTTGCACACATCAACGGCAGTAGGAAAATCTTCATTCCTGAAGAGGGTGCAACATCATGTATTCAAAGAAAATCCTTATTAATGAGAAATCCTAATGCTTTTAAAATAAAATAAAAAAATCCTAACTGAATTCTAACTAATAGGATCTTATCTAAACATATTCTAAATCTAAATTAAATTCAAACTAAAATGTCTTTATACACTATTTTTCCTAATTGTATATATCAATTTAATACAATAAGAAAGAATTTATCACGGCAGAAGTAATAATAATAGTTTTATGCAAGTGAAGAAAGGCATTTTTAAAGTGCCTATAAATATTGCTATAACAAAGATGTCTTATATAAGATCTCTTGACCCGTGCTAAAAGTTATAAGTTTATAATATTCAACTCAGTGATTATAGTATCCAAAAGGTATTATAATAGTCAATAGGATAAAATATATGAAATCTCTTGTTCCCACAGACCACTCTTTTGTGTTGTTATTTAGTTAATAACTACTTTGAGCATTGTTTTCAGCTTCTTCATTCACACAACAATTTCACCATAATCCGGTTACTGCCACCAGATGTCTTTATGCACCTGATAGGATCTTATCCCTTTCAATTTAATTATAGTTTTATCACGGCAAACCACGGAAAAGATGAAATTACAACAATGCTCAAAGTAGAGGAGAAGAGATTGGGGCGGAGGGAGAAGAAAAAACACAATTAAGCAAACTAATTCTTAAAACCCTCAAATAGAAACCCTAAAATGAAGAATCACAATCAGAAAGAATTTATCATAACCAATTGAAGAAAACCAAACCTTATCGAACTGGACCGAACCTGAATCGTGAGTTCCGGGCTTAGAGTGCCGTTCTGAACCATCTGGTGGCAACGTTGGAGAGTTTAGAGTGATTTGGGTTTTGTTTCTTCTTCTTCTTCTGTTGGTGCTTCTTCTGCTTTCTTCTTCTTCTGCTGGTGACCTTGTCGAATTTGTGAGAGAGAGAGAAAAATTGAAGAAACGAAGAAGGGTGAGTGAGTGTGAAGAAAAGCAATAGAATGGATCTGTGAAGGAGAGAAGGGAGAATAAGAGAGAATTGAAATCTACTGTCCGGTTCTTTGTGTAGAGCGTGTGAATTTGAATTTGAAATTTGAAATTCAAATCGTAAAAGAAGTGGGCCGGTTCTTTGTGTAGAGCGTGTGAATTTGAATTTTGCTTCTGCTGTGGTTTTTGCTTTTGGTGCTGGTTCGGTGACTTGCTGTGTGAATGAAGAAGCTGAAATTTGCTGTGCGAAAAAACACGTGTATTCCGAAGCTTAAATTGCTTGCTAGCTTGACACGTCATTTACGAAGCTGAAATTGGCTATCAGTGCGACAGCTGTCCAGAAAAATGTTCTTTTATTACAATAGATAGATTCGGGCCGGGAGACTATGTAATATATGCCACCTGGGTAGTTGTACATTGAGGGCCAGGGTATACAAAACGGCAGATTCTAAAGTTCAGCCAATAAAGGACAAATAAGCGAAGGATTCGATTGATTGTAACAAAAGAAATTAAAAATGGAGAGAAGGCATCACGAGTGACTAAGATTCTTTACAAGGAACTGAACTAGAAGACACAATGGTAAGAGAAAATTTACAAGACAAAAGCAGCATCTTTGTAAGTCCCGTTCTTGCTCAAACCAAACTAATTAAATATAAATTGATCAATATTCCATAACTTTGTTTATTGCATTAACTAGGTGATTTCCGTTGTTTCATTCGTTAGGTGTCAAAATGAAATGCAATTTGAAGCATCAATCTTACATAAGAATATTCTATACTACCCCAAATTGCCATTGAAATGGTTGTTGTTGGTGTTTGCACCCTATTATACAACAACCATATCTAATTATATAGTTGATAGGCTCCTCCAGCCACATTAATTGAGTTAGCAGCAACATATATCCCAAACTAAGGCTTGAGAATAGAAATAGTGGGATGGCTTTATCATTTTGTTCGCTGACAGCAAAGCCTTGTTCCATGATCAATGGGAGCAATAGGAAACCATGTTGTGGTCGTATAAGATTTGGTGTTATAATTAGGTCGGAAGTAAACGTGGCTCCCAAGCAAAGAGGAATTCCCCAGTTGTCAAAACAAGGAGTTCCTCTTGCTGTACAAGAGGTTGTTCACAGGCAGTCTCAGATCATTAGTCATTGTAGCAAGCCTAGGCCACTGTTCGCGCCCACTTTTCTTAATGATGCCTATGAAATGTGCAGAAATATTTGCGCGGAGTATGCCAAGACCTTTTATCTAGGTAGGGACAAATCAAATCCACTCTTTTCTTAATTTATGTTATCTGATTGACAGAACACGCGTTTCTTCCCATTCTAAACAGGAACCTTGCTTATGACGGAAGAAAGACAGAAAGCTATATGGGCAATTTATGGTAAATAACACTATAATTGCAAACAAAGATGCATGAGGGTAGCTTTGTATTTATAGTGAAACCTTTATTGAAACGCTAGCTTCTCTTCAGTTTGGTGCAGGAGGACGGATGAACTTGTTGATGGTCCTAACGCTGTGTATATGAGCTCTTCTGTTCTTGATAGGTGGGAAGATAGATTGCACGACATTTTCAATGGACAACCCTATGATATGCTTGATGCTGCTCTTACTGATACCGTCTCCAAGTTTCCCTTGGATATTAAGGTCATTAATTAATTACCAGAATTATTTATTTATCTGGATCGCTTAATTAATGAAGTACTTACTCTTGTATTTAATAAATTACAGCCTTTCACGGACATGATACAAGGCATGAGAATGGATACAAGGAAAGCCCGATACAACAATTTCCAAGAGTTATATCTTTACTGCTACTATGTGGCGGGAACTGTGGGCTTAATGACTGTTCCAATAATGGGCATTGCCCAGGAGTCTGTCATCCCAGTTCAAAGTGTATATGATGCTGCACTATATCTGGGTGTAGGAAATCAACTTACAAACATTCTTAGAGACGTGGGGGAGGAGTAAGTTCTTTTTCTTCACTTTATATATATTAATTCTGCTTACTATATATATACATATATATGACCATACTCTTTTAATTATTTAATTAATTAGTGCATTAAGAGGTAGAGTGTACCTTCCCCAAGACGAACTAGCCCAGTTTGGATTATGTGACAAGGATATTTTTTCAAGAAAGGTCAGTGAAAGATGGAGAAAGTTTATGAAATATCAGATCACAAGGGCAAGATTCTACTTCAACCGGGCAGAAGAAGGAGTTTCTCATCTCCAAAAGGCCAGCCGTTGGCCGGTAAGTATATATTTGTTATATTTTTAAATTTACTGAAAACATAAGAGAACTATATAGATAAATAATAGAAATTTAAGTCCCTGAAAACAGCAAATTAAATATCTTATCGATCGGGATATATATGGATCATGTCATGCTATGCTGGTCACTTGCAAAGGTTAACACTTCCCTTCTTTGTGCGTCTGCAGGTTTGGTCATCATTAATATTGTATCGTAAGATCTTGGATGCAATTGAAGACAACGATTACGACAATTTGACTAAACGAGCTTACGTGGGACGAGCTAAGAAATTTTTAACGTTGCCTCTAGCTTACACTAGATCTCTCTCAAATCCCAAAACGAAATTTCGTCCTTCCTTAACAAGGCCTATCTAGCAAACTAGCAAGTATCCAAAACTACGTATACGGATCCAATGAAATATATACTTGGATTACTTGTGAAGATGATATATTCTCCGAATATAATATGAATACTTGAGCTTGGTTAATTTTGGTTTCCGGAGAAGGAAGAAAGACCCGGATGAAACCCCCAGGAATCTTACCAACTGCTATTTCCTTGGGGTTAAAATTGTGCAAATGTACCTGAAAAGATAAAAATTCCTATTGTATAAATTCATTTCTTTCTCTTTAAGCCCACTCTCCTTACACATTAAGAAAGGGTCCTTTTGAACCAACATGTGAATATTGTGTATGCGTATATTATATCTACAAGTATAGATGCGGAGAGAGATATTAGAATAATTTCATTATATACTTGTAGTTGTTCAACTTTAACAAATTTTGATACAAACAATGAAATCAGTATATAATTATAATTCAACAGTTTTTTTAAACTATTATAATTGAACAGTTGAATTAATAAAAAAAAATGTAAGAATTCTTAATTATTGTAAAAAAGAAAATATTCAATTATGACCATTATATTAAAATTAACTATATTCATTTTCATAGTACTCTTTAATCATAAATCCCATGAGATCTTTTAAAAATATAACGTGATCTTTAATTATAAAGGAATTAAATTACATGATATTTGTAATTAAGGATATATTAGATAAAATTAACTAATAAATTAATTGAAAACTTATAAACTAACAGAAAATTTATAAATTATAAGTTAAAAGTTAAAAAATTCATAAATTCCTCAAAAGTAGTTAATTCATACTAATTCATATTTTGAGGAGTTTATAATTAAGGTATTTTGATTATAGTTTATAAGTTATTTTAATCAACGGTAGCTTATTTAAGTCAAAGTAGATTATAAACTACTCAAAATAACTTAATAAACTCTCAAAAGTTTTACCAATATGAATTAGTTTTAACCGCAGTAGCTTCTGATTGGAAAGAAAGTAATGAAATCAACGCTCAAAACCTGTATGAATGTGTGTCCTTTGCAATTGTCAACTTCAAGGATGGATATAATGCCATATATATTTTTTTCACGGTGATAACAATAATTAGATGCACTAAAATATGGTATTCACTGCTGTAAAAAAAATGCTATTCACTTTTTGATCCTGACACAAGGCACAATAAATTAGGCATATATATTTTTTAATCTTTTCAAATGCATCTAGACAAAAGGATTTGGTGAAGTATGAAGTAATTTGCACCAAGGTTTACCACAATTTGACGACTTGAGCTAATTTAGAACATCTGAAGCAAAGGACAATGACATACCAATAGGCTGCTTCTGCTACACAACCTGAAAGTGAAAGATGTTGCCTCAATTTCAAGAGTGACATACCAAGTGTAACCACGCAATGGCCATTAGCATTTGTCAAGGTGTATATTATTCACAATATTTTCTTTCGTAGTAAAATGGATTTAATTAAACAATTTGACACTAAAATTTTAATAACCTCATGAATTTGATTATAATTTAATCATTAATTTTTAATTAATGATTATAATTGTATATTTTCTTTTAAAATATAATTTCTAAACAAAAAGTTAATTTCAGACAAGATATTCTTCAAGATAATTAAAAAATGACTAGAGGCCTTTGTTTCTGAATAGGGTTCCTCGATCCACTGGTTTAAAGACATACTACTCTAGAATACTTTTACCTTAACTATTAAGTGAGACATGGGTTATATAAAATTTTTAAAGTAAACATGGTATATCTTATCTCCATAAATCACTAAAATAATATATAATTTAAGTAAGATATAATTAGATATGATTGAGATATAGTTAAAATAAAATAAGATATAATTAGATGTTTGAGCTTATAGTATGAGACATCGATAACATATATCATTAATAGGGTCCATCCATTACTTATTGAGTAGAGTAAGTCCATTGAGTTCAATGGAAACAAGAGGATACACAATTCCTCAAGCTCGAATACACAAAGTCTGAAGTATAAAGTTTATAATTTATTGGACTCGTGACTTGATTTACTGAAATGGTCCAATGAAGATCATTAAATACATATTTATTTAGGTATTGTTTTTATTAATAAAAAAAATAAAATGAATTAAACAGGTTTTCTTAGAAGATGAATTAAAGAGATAAAATAAATGTAACTTATATTATAAATTAAAATCAATTTAAATACTTGAATTTTAACACGAGAATTGAGGTCGAGAGTGGGATTTTGGGCCAAAACCCGGGGCCGTCCGCAATGAATGAAGCCCAAGTTACTGAGGAACGAGCAGTAGTAACAAGTATGTAGAGATAGATAATCCATAACCATAAATCCATCATTGAAGATGTGCACGGTGGTTTCAAGTTCAATCCTTCTGGGATGGCTTTCTTCTTATCCCAAAACGAAAAGGAGCGTTGGCTATGGCATAAGCCATTTAAACCCCGCAATATCCGTAACAGCCACGGCTATGGCTAAAGATGTGTGGACCCCAACATCCTCTTCCAACACCAGTAGGCAACGTAGTAGTAGTAGTAGAAGGCAGCAGTACTTGGACCGCAGCGTGGACATGGAAGAGCTATTAGCGACAATTGGACAGACCCAGAACGAGGATGAACTGTATGCGGTTATGTCTCCCTACAACGGGAGGCAGTTATCCATGCGCTTCATGGTTTCCCTGCTGTCCCGCGAACCCGATTGGCAACGCGCTCTTGCCCTTCTCGATTGGATCAACGACAAGGCCCTCTATTCTCCCTCCCTCTTCGCCTACAACGTCCTTCTCCGCAACGTCCTTCGGGCCAAGCAGTGGCACCTCGCACACGGCCTGTTCGATGAAATGCGCCAAAAGGGCCTCTCCCCAGATAGGTACACTTACTCCACCCTCATCACTTCTTTCGGCAAACACGGCTTGTTTGATTCTTCCCTCTTTTGGCTCCAGCAGATGGAGCAAGACAACGTCTCCGGCGACCTTGTCCTCTACAGTAACTTGATTGACCTTGCCCGCAAGTTGTCCGATTATTCCAAGGCCATTTCCATCTTCTCCAGATTGAAAGCCTCCTCTATTTCCCCCGACCTCATTGCTTATAACTCCATGATCAATGTCTTTGGAAAAGCCAAGCTCTTCCGCGAGGCTCGCCTTCTTCTTCAAGAGATGAGAGACAATGCCGTTCAACCCGACACCGTCAGCTATTCCACCCTTCTTGCCATCTACGTTGACAACCAAAAGTTTGTTGAAGCACTTTCTTTATTCTCCGAAATGAATGAAGCCAAATGCCCTCTTGATCTCACCACTTGTAACATCATGATTGATGTTTATGGCCAGCTTCACATGCCCAAGGAAGCCGACCGCCTCTTCTGGAGCATGAGGAAAATGGGGATTCAACCCAACGTCGTTAGCTATAATACGCTCTTGAGGGTTTATGGAGAGGCTGACCTATTTGGGGAAGCCATCCATCTGTTCCGTTTGATGCAAAGTAAGGATGTACAACAGAATGTCGTCACCTACAACACTATGATTAATATTTATGGCAAGACTCTTGAGCACGAGAAGGCGACCAATCTCATTCAAGAAATGAAGAAAAGGGGTATTGAACCCAATGCCATCACTTATTCCACCATAATATCTATATGGGAGAAGGCAGGGAAACTGGACCGCGCCGCCATCTTGTTTCAGAAATTAAGGAGTTCAGGAGTTCGAATTGATGAGGTTCTTTACCAGACAATGATTGTAGCCTACGAGAGGGCAGGTTTAGTTGCTCATGCAAAGCGTCTACTTCATGAGCTCAAGCGACCGGACAACATTCCCAGGGACACTGCAATCGGAATTCTTGCCAGAGCCGGTAGAATTGAAGAGGCTACCTGGGTTTTCCGGCAGGCTTTTGATGCTCGAGAGGTCAAAGATATATCTGTGTTTGGTTGCATGATTAATCTTTTCTCTAAGAACAAAAAGTATGGCAATGTAGTTGAAGTGTTTGACAAGATGAGAGAGGTGGGATATTTTCCTGATTCTGATGTTATTGCTCTCGTGCTGAATGCTTTTGGAAAGTTGCGTGAATTTGATAAAGCAGATGCTTTATATAGACAGATGCATGAAGAAGGGTGTGTTTTTCCAGATGAAGTTCATTTCCAGATGCTGAGTCTATATGGTGCAAGAAAAGATTTCGTGATGGTAGAGTCATTGTTTGAGAAGCTGGATTCCAATCCCAATATCAACAAGAAAGAGTTGCATCTTGTTGTTGCTAGCATTTATGA
>CM023958.1:65774-80808 GCA_013407115.1 Glycine latifolia
TTAGGGTTTCTCGATCTTCGTCAATAATCGTCGTCTCCATTTCAGTCAGGGTTTTAGTCTTCCTCCCCTCCCAATACACACTGCATACAGGTTCCCTTGTCTCTCTATCTTGTTCTTTTTACCCATGGCCGTGCTTGGAATTCAATTGATTAATTGTTTGAATTGCAGGGTGATCGCTTGGAAGCATGCGAACTTCATGGGCTGATTTGGCTGCCAATTCGGCGTCTGAAAATGCGGGAACCTCTAACTCCACAGCTCCTTCGCGGCCGGTTTATGTGCCTCCGCATCTGAGGAACCGTGGACCATCAGAATCCCCTGCTCCACCACCTCCATCCAATAATAATAATAATAATAACAATGCAGGATCACGGTGGGGTGCTCTGCCACCCAGAAACGGATGGGGGAACAGAAGTGGTGGTTGGGATCGGCGCGAAGTGAATCCCTTCGGAGATCAGGAGGATGCAGCAGCAGAAGAGGATTTGGGTGGCGAGGAGCAGCAGGAGAGCACGGGAATTAACTTTGATGCGTATGAGGACATTCCGGTGGAGACGAGCGGTGAAAACGTGCCCCCGGCTGTGAATACTTTTGCGGAGATTGACTTGGGCAACGCGCTTAATCAGAACATTAGACGCTGCAAATATGTGAAGCCAACGCCGGTTCAGCGGCATGCCATACCGATATCCCTTGCGGGGCGGGATTTGATGGCTTGTGCGCAGACTGGTTCTGGAAAGACTGCCGCATTCTGTTTCCCAATCATCAGTGGGATTATGAGAGGCCAAGGCCAACCCCTCCAGAGGCCGCCTCCTCGCGGTGTCCGCACAGTCTACCCACTTGGCCTTGTTCTCTCACCAACTAGGGAGCTATCCATGCAGATACATGAAGAGGCTAGGAAGTTTTCTTACCAGACTGGGGTTAGGGTCGTTGTTGCTTATGGTGGAGCTCCTATAAACCAACAGGTCTTCCATCCTCTTGTTGCTTTTGTTTACTCTTTAATGTTGCTTGCTATTGATCCTAACTAATTTTCCAGCTCCGGGAACTTGAGAGAGGGGTGGATATCCTTGTTGCAACTCCGGGAAGACTGGTAGATTTACTGGAGAGAGCTAGAATTTCATTGCAGATGATCAGGTATTTGGCCTTAGACGAGGCAGATAGAATGCTGGATATGGGTTTTGAGCCACAAATAAGGAAGATTGTAGAACAAATGGACATGCCTCCAGCAGGTGCCAGACAGACTATGCTGTTCAGTGCCACATTTCCAAAAGAGATACAGGTTTCATATTCTCTATTTTGGGATTGGTTGGATGTGCCTCACCTTACGTTGTTACTTGTAACCTGTAATTAATCTGAGGTCCATGTTTTTGTGCATAACGTATTTGCCTTCAGGGAATCACTCCTTCCACCTTTATTCTTAGAAGGATTAACACACACTACTAGAATTAAATGATGGCTATTCCTAATTTGAATTGGGATGATAAGTGGCTTGAGAGGTCTAAAATATTATTTGTTGGATATATAGCTTACTCATTTCATCCTTTAATTTTGTTGTGTTTTACTTAATATGCAGAGACTTGCCTCTGATTTCCTTTCAAATTATATTTTTCTTGCTGTTGGAAGAGTGGGCTCAAGTACTGATTTAATTGTCCAAAGAGTTGAGTATGTTCAAGATTCTGACAAGAGAAGTCACCTCATGGATCTTCTTCATGCACAGAAGGCAAATGGTGTACAAGGAAAGGTATTCTCACAGTTCACTGAAAGTGTATTTTACTTGTATAAACTCAATAAATATATTTGTTTTTAGCAATTAAATGTAATGAAATACACATTTGCAAGGGGTTATTCAAGTTAGTTTGGCCTCAATAAGCTGATGAATGCTGATCCATACATCCATTGGTCTTGGGAAAATGTTCCAGATCAATTGAAATGGGGGTTATGCTATGAATTCAATGATGCTTGGTATTCCTAAGTTGATTGACTATGGTTGCAAGTTTTTTTTTTTTTTTCCTTTAATAATCTGTGACTCCTGTAGCTGTATCCTGGCAAACTGAAAAGGCTTTCAAAGTAAACTTGATGATTAGTATTTTCTCAGAGATGGTTGGACCTAATTTGGATGGGTTTTTCTGGATTATGCTGATCAACAACACAATATAATTGTCTTGCTTGAACATAGTTAGGTCAATACAGGATTACATGCATTCTGTTGCTCAAACCTCTTGGCATATGTTTGTTTGTTTGTGGTAAATTTATAGCATGGATGTTGTGTTTTCTCATTGTATGATAATGTTCTTTCTCTCTGAAAGCAAACACTATTGCTAAATTATCTAAAGCCTATTTCATGGGTGATGTTGTACTCTGCAGCAAGCTTTGACTTTAGTTTTTGTGGAGACAAAGAAGGGAGCTGATGCTCTAGAGCACTGGTTGTGCCGTAATAGTTTTCCAGCAACTACTATTCATGGTGACAGGACACAACAGGTTAGTATGTTGTACAACTATATTTGCCTTTGTATCTGTATGTAGATGTAGAATAGGCCCCAACTATTCTCATTTTTTCTGCTGTGACACTGCGATGCTCTGGGAAAGCAGTGTTGAATGCTTAGGTATTAGGTAAGCATGTCTGGTTAGTGTTAATGGTAGTGGAAAGTAGGGATGACATCTGACTTTCCTAGATCTTTGTTGTTTGTCTGTGTTAGGACCTTGTGGAGGACTGTTAAAAAGACAGTTGAGTTACATGTATAGAAATAAAAGAGAAGGGGAATTCAGTTAGGACAGTTGGATTGAAAAAGGTTGTTCGAGGAGAGCCCAAGTTCTTAAATACCTGGAATAAGGGAGTGTAATCCTAGTAGTCAATAGCACACTATAGTGTAGTGGAGCGGTGTGGCCTTGGGCCTATATGTGATTCAAATAGCAGAGTATTTGTCTAGTTTAAATTATTTATTTTGTATTATAATATTTAGGCTTAATTGCATTTTTGGTCTCCTTACTATCGTCATTTGTCAAATTTGCCAACCCCTACCCCCCCCCCCTTCTCTTTTATTTTTTCACTAATTTGGTTCCCCTATTACTTTATTGTGGAATTTTTGGTCGTCTATTAACTTGACATCTGATATTTAACGAAATGTTGATGTTGTAGTATGATGTTGGTGTGGATGTGCAGTAGAGTGTACATAGGCTTATATTTTTTACAATGTGTGCAGGAAAGAGAAATGGCATTAAGGTCATTCAAAAGTGGCAACACCCCCATATTGGTTGCAACTGATGTGGCTGCACGTGGTCTTGATATTCCTCATGTTGCCCATGTGGTTAACTTTGACCTTCCTAATGATATTGATGATTATGTACACCGAATTGGAAGGACAGGGCGAGCAGGAAAGAAAGGCCTTGCAACTGCGTTCTTTAATGACAACAATGCATCCCTAGCAAGGGCCTTAGCAGATCTGATGCAAGAAGCAAATCAAGAAGTACCTGATTGGCTCTCACGGTTTGCTGCTCGCTCTTCCTTTGGTGGTGGAAGGAACCGTCGATCAGGAGGAGGCCGTTTTGGTGGCCGTGACTTTCGAAGAGAGGGTTCTTTTAGTAGGGGTGGTTCTGATTACTACAGTGCAGGAAACAACAGTAGTGGATATGGCACTTCTGGTGGGTATGGTGGAGGATACGGTCATGGGGTAACCAGTGCATGGGACTGATTTTCAACCTGATAGCATTATATACTGTCAAGGGTATTAGGTGCAGACATACACCTAGGGTGATTTTTCTCCCTTTTTTGTCTTTTCAAGTTTTTGATCTTTAATTTATTTTTACCTTTCTAGTGTTTCAAGCCAATATCGTTTTGTACGGTTTACAATGCTAATCACTAAAGGGAGATGTGGGTGTGTATTTAGCATCATTTCCACATCAGTAAAGGTTTTGCAGTGTCAGTAGGTGTTGGCAATGGCGATTACTAACATATTAGGAGTTCTTTTTAACAACTTTCTGTACTCTTCATTTTGGGTGGTTATTTTGGTGGTAGAAAGGTTGTAGAATATGCGTGGAAGAGGTGGAGGCATTTCTTTAAAGTCGGATCTTTTATCTCTTGATCATGTTTCTACCCAATATATGTTGTCATCTTGACTTCCCCATTTTGATGGGCTACGGCTTGTAATATTTTAGTGGTTGACTGAAATGAATGAAAAGTATTCTTGCCGAATGTTTGTATTGTGACATATTTGTGTGGAAATATCTGTTCATGGTGTTTCTTCTATTTAGGGTATGTTTGTTAGGACGAAAATGGGTAGGTGGATAATCACTGTATTAGAACTTTAGTAGTTTAAAACACATTAGCAAGTATGACCTTGGATAGGTTGTTGTACTTCCAATCCAAACGCACTTTAAAATTACCATGCATTATTTTGTTTTAAAAAGTTGTGTGTGTCAAACAATTTCTTGCATTATATAACAGTCTGGATAGTTTGTTTATGTAACAATATTAAGAATGAGTTCTTTTATAACTGATTTGTCTCTATTATTTTAGGAATTTACAATGTTTCTCTTTATTTGCTGTCCATACTAGTCAATATATAATGTAAGTAGAATTCCGTTGGAAATTAACAAGATTTGTTCATAGTAAGGGGTACTTTTACTTTCTTTACTCTAAGTCTAATAGGCAACAATGATGTGCTCATATTAATTGGCCATTTTGTTGATGTCGTCTTCATTCGTGACTCCTCTGCTCGCTAGGTGAAAGGATAAGCTGCTGTAATCGAGATTTTTCTCGACAGATTCTACATATGTATACACAATCTCAGCATAAAATAGTAGAAGCATGTGTAAGGGTTGGAAAAAACGAAGAACAAAAAACTTAGGCTTGTCAGTGAAACCTTGCTATGATATTATTTATTGAGGATTATTTTTGTCTTCATAGTAAAATATTTGCATGGCTACATACATGTGAATGATGATAATAGCCTTCATAAACAGTGCAACAAGAGATGATCCGTTGAAACATTGTTCCTATTCTAAATTTAATGGATAATTTGCAATTATTTAAATTAGGAATCTTTTACGATTCTAAATTATTAGTCTGAAATTGACCTTTGTTCCATATACATATAATATAAAAAACAAGCTGTAATTGCATAATGCATTTAGATAATAGTTCAAATAAACTTTTGGTAGGGACTCCATGTCGTAAAGCAGGCAAAACCTTTTTCTTGAACAAATTACCATGCGAGTTACAGATTTCCAAGTCGTAACAGACAAGAAGGCAATAAAAGCACCTCTTACGTTCCACTTTCCTTCCACCATTCTTAATCTTCTTTTCCATTACTTTGGCATGCGACGTATAAAAATATCTTCGCCAGCATGTTAATAAATCAAATTTGTAAAATGTCATATAATTCAAAAATCAGTTGATACTTAATCAATTAACTTTATTTTAATGAATTTTATACTGTTTAAAAGTAACTAAAATTTAATATTAAGATTATATATCTAAATATATTTAAAATGTGATAATTACATTCATTAAGATTATATAACATCGTTAACTGTTGTAGATATTTCACATAATGAATTTAGTTATTTATGAAATTTTAACATAAAAAAGTTGACGAAAATTGTTTTGAAATCATGTGATGAGCAGTACAGTATTGTTAAAATATTTAATTACGTGGATATTTATACATATGACGTAAAAAATATGGTGTAATGTATACGCCGTTGCATCATCTGAGATCTGTTCGTTTAGCAATCAAACGAAACAAATCCCAAAATAGGAAATAAAAAAAGGACCGTAACATAAAGCAAGCCCCAAAACGCGGTTGCATAATAGTAATACTACTGAAGTAATGGAAATGTTTACGACTGAAGACAAAAACGACCAAATCCAATACGGGCTTTATGTCTCCAATTTTAATCCCATCTTGTTCTTGATATATATAACAAAGCTGCACCTACCATTAATTAGTAGCTGTAAAGAGGAAGTGCTATTTTGTGTTCAAACAGAGCGATATGAAAGCGGGTCCCTCCCTTAAATGCATGCCTCGTTTTGTTAGATTACGGAGCAAGAATGAAAAGGACAAGACAGTAGACAGTAGACAGTAGTCAGTAGTCAGTAGGTACTAGGGAGAGACCCAACCCAACAACAAAAGATAGATATATAGAATTTATTTCAGTTTTGCACACAAAAATAGCTAGGAAATAGATGATGGTGGTTCAAAATTCAAACAAGAAATAATAATGGTAATGGTAAGAATATAGAGTAAAGAAGCTGGTGTGCCTTTGTCTTGGTGGAGACAGCAAGACTCTTTTCCTGAGCACTTGAGCTTGATCCCTTCTCAGCACCACTGGAAACTGAAGTTGAACTGGAACTGTTTGTTTTGCCGGATTTTTGGAATCCCTCAAACACCTTAGCATCAGGAGAGTTAGGTGCTAAATGCAAAAGATCTGAATAATATGATATGATATGATATCAGCAAGCCAAGCCACAGTGGTATACTGGTATTTATAAATAAAGCAAATTAATAAAATTTCATTACCTACACACTGAGTTATATTATTAGCAGGTGCGTGGCAAGCAGTGGGTAGTTGAATAGCGAGAGTGACGTTGATCTTGATGCCAAGATTGGGGTCGTCGCGATCTTTGATGAGGATGCAGATGCATTTCTTGCTCTTCTCAAGGACCACTTTGAGACCACTGCAGCAATCTATGGTTGGGCTTTTGGCTTCACCACCAACGTAATGAAGACAGCTAGCTAGCCCAATTAGTTTGTCTGCACATTCTTTTCTATCCTTGCTTAAATCTGACTTTGCAAAACCAACCAGCAATACCACAACTAGTAACATTAACATTAACATGGGATCCGTCAGCCTTCTGCTTCTGCCCTAGGAAATCATTGTGCTGTGAATGAGAACTATCAGTAATGATGTTTTATGCTTTGCTTTGCTTGTGACTTGGGACTTCACTACGCATTTTCAACATAACACAGTGGGGTGTGTGGGCCCTTCCCTAGCTATCTATCACACGTGAACCAACTTTTGTCTCTATGAGGCCCTGTCCCATGATTCTATTGTACTCGTTATGTTTATTATCATCTGTATAACTTTTAAAAAAAATTGAACTTTTCAGTATAAAAATTTACATAATTTTCATTTCTAAACGAGAAACGGCTATCGGAAACACACTCAGATGAGTTTAAGTGTGTTTATGTTTCCTTGTTTAAGGTGTGTTTGAGAAGAATTTTTGTGGGTTAACACTTTCCAGCATGAAATTGAGGAGTAAGAATTTGTCTTTTATGTTGAAAAGCGATTTACACTGTTTTAACTGATAACTATACACACACTTTAATAAATTGGCATTGGACGGGTTTTAAACATGAAATCAAACACACTATAAATTGCAACGTGCAAGATGATTTTCTTAAACATTTTAATAAACAAATATTTTAGCTAACCTAAAACTAAATTATTACAAAATTTAATCATTTACGTTCGTAAATACTATCTAATGTTTATAATTCTTTTTATTATTATTTTCAAGTGGAGTCACCTTCACATTCCATCTCTTGAAGATACAATACCACTTTTTTTGGCGTCCATCAGTTCTCATGTCTAATACTTTTTTCAACATCTTGAGTTCCTCCTCCATTGCATTTATTTTTTTGGTCAATTTTAGTTTCTTCATATCTTATTAGCTCCATGATAGCAGCATTGCAACTTTGGTAAATAACATATGGTGGTCTAATTCTTTATCACGTCTTCATTTTTTCTCCTGAACATCACGTCTTCCAATTGGCCACTGGCCAGTACGTGTTTGTTGCTAAATATGGGAATCGTTATGCTTTTTTAATATATAACAATTGGATAACAAGAAATTCATAACTTTAATGTTATTTATTTGAACATACGTAACATGAACCCGTGACAAATCGATGCATATATTCTTTAGGGTAACCCGTGATTATTTAGGGTTTATCCGTGATTACCTATATTATTTGATTATGGTTATGTTGGACCCACAAAAACTTTCTCTGACGGTGAATAAGAAACCACTTCTGAATTTGGAAGTAGGGACTCGAGAGTTCAGAGCCACAAATTCGTTTTCTTCTTTGACTTTGCATTTGCAATTAGTAAACGAAAAACTTGAACGAATACATCATTTTTAGCTCAATTCAACTCATATTATCTTTTCCCCTTGAACTACTTATATTATCTCATTTATTTTCTCTTTTGGTTGAAATATATCTCCTTTCTTTCAAGTACTTCCAACTCTTGATACTAAATGAAAAAGACCTGAAAAAATTAAGACCTACTCTTAAAAGTCGTATATGCTACCATTCCTGATTGATTGACAAGATAAATATCTTAAAACTGACAATACTTGAAAATTCAACTATTAGTAGTAGAAGCAGTTAAAATTGTCAAGAGAAGTGTGACACGGCAGATACCGAAACACTATCAATCATTGAAACCAAGCTTAAATGCAACTTAGTCGAAGTGAAAAATCCAAATAAATGATGTGATTTACATAGTGGAGATGACCAAATTCCTGCAAAGATTGGTTCAACTCAATTCCTAATCAAGCATCAGTAATGGGCATTCTGAAAAGGAAGGCCCAAAAAACGCGTAATACAAATAGTCCTCAACTCAAACTTACAGGTAAGAAATCATATTATTTTGTAACAGGGCCATTGTTAATCTATACAAATAGTATCGCGCCTGTTTGCCTAAAACTGCAGTCATGACTCGAGTTTTTCACTATCAGTTACGTATCTGTAGCCACATCCAATTCCCTCATTTCCAGGATTACCTTTCTGTTGTGGAGGTGCAGAAGTGGGTGAAAAGGGATCATAAATTTGGTCTGCAGCATATGCAATCTTACCAGAAGCCATGGGGGGATTGCTGACAAACTTTTGATTCAGAGGCATTGAGATATTTGGCCGTGCCATCTGAGGGGCATAGCTTTGTCGAATAGGCATGCCTCTTTGGGCACCAGCACTGGTCAAATTTGGCATTTGTGGGGCAGAAATGAAGTTCTTCATACCCATTTGTGCGACTGATGATCTAGGTGCAGGTTGACCGGCATATGGAAATACACCATGTCTGGGTGGTGGAATTGAGTTCAAGATGGAACCTGATCTTCCCCCAAAGGGAACGCCTTGATCCACTTGACCAGGGAATTGTGTCCTTGGAAAGATTTGACGAGGCTGATCAGGCACAGAAAACCCAAATGATGGAGGTCGTGGACCAGAAGGTGGTTCTTGTGTAGCACCTGATTGACTGTTTGGTCCAGAATAGACTTGACCATAGTCTGCATTGGGCAGATGTGATTGAAAAGTAAAATTTCCAGATTTTGATGTCCCCAAGACTGGTGGTTTTACATGGGTGTGATAAGGAGCAACTCCAGAAGCAAGATTAGGTATTCCTGCTTGCTGAGGCAATGGAAGTGAAGCGGATATTCCAGGTGAAGGAAATGAAACAGGTCCCAATAAATGGTTTGCAGATGAATGTGTAGGTGCGGGTATTGGTACAGCCATTGGTCTCAAAGAAGATGGTTGTCCAGGGGATATTCCTACTTGATGTGGAGGAAAGGTGGCAGATCGTGGCATTGAAGACACAGATGTCTGATGTTGTCCTATTGGCATAGGTTGGCTTAAAGTAACAGGAAATGAAAGTGAAGCATTTGTTGGAGTTGATAAATTCTGTACAGGATTTCTTGGGGGCCCAATGTGACCCAAAGGACTTGTCTGAGTCATATGTGAATACTGTAAAATCTGTCTTGGTGGTGGTGCTTGCAGAGAAACGTGTTGATTTGGAATAATCGGCTGAAATCCAGCAACAAGTCCAGGTTGAGCACCAAAAGGCGAAGCCATGTTTGAAGTTTGTGATGGAAAATGGGGAGTTCTAGCAAGACCTAGTGGATTTGGGGGGGCTACACTGCCAGACGAAGCAAACACAGGGGTATGAGATGGAACCACTGAAAACCATGGACTAGAGTATTGGAAGTTATCACCATGCATTTGTGTAACAGCTACTTGTTGCAGCACAGCCTGGTTTTCCAGAGATATAGAATCTGCATGAGAAGGGGGGCATTCTTGGCTTTGACTCAGAACATTAGTGCTGTCCATAGAAACTGACATAGAGGGTGTAGAACCAGCAGCTAAATTCCCCTGAATAAAAGACAGCAATAATTACAAGAAAAATCAAAATAGAAAATACAGAAGGAATGGCAAAAGTATTATAACATAACCATAAATCATAAAAAACTTCTATCATGTGAAATGACAAGACTCACAATTACAGAGGTAATTAGCAGCTCAATGATTGACATTGCAGCATCCAATTTTTCAAAACTATCAGCTGATAGGTTAACATGCATCTCTTTGTAATTGCACTGGATATCAGTTCCAGGTTTTATTTCACCCTGAAAAGGTAACAGTTAAATAAATGGAAAACAGAAAGCAAATGCAAACAATTATAGTTCTTTCCTCCCAAAATCAAGTTATAATATTTCAAAGTCATCGTGCAGAATAAAAGCCACGTTATATTATCAAGTGAAGGAACTTACTTTCTCTCCTGTGTCTGCTTTGATTCCATGAATTTTTATCTTTGCACCAGTTTCCTGATATATGCATATATCAGAGATCAATTAAAAAAATTAAAAAAAAATTAATATTGTGATCTCAATCAGCAGATACAGCTTACTGACAGCAGCTTACTGAGTGCAGATCACCAATTAAGGTTAGAATAGATATCAACACAATGATCTTACCTTTTCTAGTTGTTTTTGATTATCACCTTCAAGCCCATATATTAGACCAATAAAATTGTAACCAGGATATTCTTGGACCTGGAAAGATGGTATTACATATAAGAGTTTTCATTGTATTATAGAACTTCAGGTTTAGTTGAAGATATTTCATTTTTGAAAAAAGCAAAAGATCATTCTTAAAATTAAATTACAACAAAGAAATGCCAAACTTTAGCATTAACATATCAGAAGCAAAAGAGGTTGAGTCATTTTGCATTCTTACTCTGCAGAGCAATCGGTATACAAGTAATATATTTTAATTGTAATCTAGGTTGGGCTGTTAGTGTGCCTCAATTCAATGATACATCTTATACTACAAGTTAGTCTTCAACTTTCTCTCAAGAATACAAGGAGTGAGCTTCAACAACAACATCAACCATCAGGAAAGCGCAGCCAAGGAAAATGGATGAGAAGATCATTTCCGGAAAATAAAAAGACTGGAAATGACTTATCTGTTTCTGGTCAGTTAATTAACACTTGCCACATGCTCAAGTCAAACACCATGGTCCTTAAAGTCAAACTCGTAAAGAAATAATATAAGGCCTCACAACCTAAAAATTACCACTACCTTACAACATAAAGAAATATTATAAGACCCACAAAACCTTAACTACACCCATAATAATTAATATTATAATTATTAACAACAGAATTTAAATATTATATTTTGACAAGGCATGAAATCATTAAATATATCAATACGTGTCAATAGAGGGTAAGTATCCATGCAATGGTAAGGTTACTACCTTGTGACCTACAAGTCATGGGTTCAAATCCTAGAAATAGCCCCTTGGTTTGTGGGGGTAGGACTGCGCACATCTGTGCTCCCCAAACCCTATTTGGTGGGAGACTCATGCACATGCTGGATGCATACAAGTGGCAAAATAATCCATATATCTATAACCCAACCAATCAATCAAAAATTAAATCCAATGCAATCTATTCATTTCAGTAAACAAAAGTAAATGGATTGTATGCACTCGGTTATTGTGATTAATGGATGGATAATGATCTATCCATTTGTTTCTCAATTCATTGGATTATTAAATTACTGAAAATGGATCAAGTGGTTTTTCTTCCTATTGCTATTGAAAGTCCATTTTTCCTTTTTTTCTTGCTCCTTCTCCATCACTACGTGATCCATTGACAATACTAATACAATTATTGAAAATGAAATTTAAAATATAACATGCTTTTAAACAGATTGGTTGGATATTCATCCATAAAAAAATGATTAATGGATGGATGGATTGGATGGTTAGGTCATGAATTTTAATAGATTTTTTTTATCCATCCATTATATTGGACTAAAAAATTATCCAAACCATCCAATTGACACCCGTATGGATGGACTAAAAAATGATGTTGAACTCTATATCCAGGAAATTTATCTTTTATTTGTCATAAATATAATAAGTTACAATGGAATTTAAATAGCATAGAATTACATCTAGCAGAATTTTAGAATCAATACTTACAGGCAAAGGAATGCTCGCTTCTTTTAACAATGGTTTAAAACCACGTGGAGGCTTGTAACTGGGATCTAATTTTAGTATTTCACCTGGATATGATTAAGATCAAGATTACAATGGAATACACAGCCTGAATGAAGTAAAGGGGAAGAATTAAAAGGAAAGATATACTTCAAGGAAAACAAACCTATTGCTTCCCGCTTTTCAAGTTCGAGCATTTCTGACTTCTTAAATCCATAAATCAACATCAGAAGTTTATTTAAGAACAAATTCATACCATTTAGAAAATAACAAGTAATAAGAATTAAAAGGAACAGTGTCAATTGTTGTTAACCTTGCTGGTAATTTGAGGGCCAGATTTGCTTTGATCTGGATTCAAGTTCTGAGTGTCCCCAACTTCCAGTTTTTCTGATTCCAAATGCTTTGTAATTTGGTCCACTCGAATCTACAAAATGTGTGCAACAACAGCATCAGTTATTGACATCACAGAAGCGAGAACCTATGCAAAATATTAGCAGAAGCACACACTACAGCACCCAACTAGAAAAAAATACTTCTTTACTAATGGCAATCTCATGAACTTCGTGTAAGTAAAATGTCTATTGTGTATCTCACAATATGCAATATTGGGGGGATTAAGCTGGCAAGGAAGCATTAGTGGGGAGGGGTACCATGAGCAAGGAAATGATGATGGGATAAATAAATAAAAAAACTAAAAGCAGTATAAATGTTAATGCAGTATTGTTTGAAAGGATTCCAGACAACACCTGCAAAGCTAACACTTTTCCCCTCCTGGCAGCTGCATCTTGTGTGAGATCAGGTTCCCATTTTGATCTCCTCTCAATTTGTTTTGAACTTTCTTCATTGATGGCACCAACAGTGACCCCATGCTTTGTAGTACCTCGGAATATAGGGACCAGTGACCCTGACAATTTGTTTTTAGGGATGACAAATCCAGATTTGGCAGAAAATATAGAGAGCTTTTGGCCAGACATTTTGTGAGGTTCAGGAGCACAAGTTGAATCAATCTCAGCACTCATTCTCTTATTGAACAACCCGGAAACTGTAATTTGGTGTTCGTCTAATTCAACAATAAAAAGGCGTATGAGAATGAATGTAGATTGCAACATAAATTGAAACAAATAGAGATAAAATTATATTACATAAAACGAATTGAAAAACGAAAGCGAACCTGTTTGTACGTAGAAGCTACAGATGAATCTGAAATCAGAAATGAATTGCCTTTGGCACTCGCATTATAATTCAAACGCATTCCTTGTCGAAGCGCTTTGAAAGGAAAATCGAAGCAACTGCAAAACCCTCTCCTTGCTACCATAACCTTATTTCTACTCGTTAAACTGTTATGTTTTGTTACAAGTGAAACACGGAGGAATGAAACAAAAATGATAGAATTACAGAATAAAAAAACAAAACAAAAGTTGTGTTGGGTTGTGTTACTATTAGATGGATAAAAAAAAAACCTTCAATTTATCTATTTATATGAGTGGAAAAGAAAATTTAAAAATACAAATTTATAATAATATTTTAAACTAATCGAAAATGCATTTTTTATTGTATCATTTTCCTTAATACAAAATTAGATATGTGTCAGATTTTAAAATGATTCATAGAAAATGGAAAGAAAAAGAAAAGGAAAGTTGATTTATAGAAATAAAAAAAAAATCATCCACATTTCTTTCAATTTTTTTATCTTTCCACTCTCTCTCTCTCTTCAAACATAGGGTTAGAGTAATGTGTCAGATGCTCAAAATTATCAGAAAAGAGAAAATACATATTTATACAATCAATATTTACTAATATTTTTAATCCTTAAAAATATCTCAATTTTCACAAATTCAATTTTTTATTTCTTATCCTTAATTATTTGTTTGGTAAAGTTTTAAATTTTTTAAAACCTTAAACTTCTTTTTCATACATTTTCACATTCATCTCACTTACATGATCACACAATATTATTGAAATCACTATTAGGGTTTAGGAGTAAAGATTAAAGTATAACCATGTCTCCTACTTTGATGACAAAAGGATAGTCCAAATTCAAATCAAGCATTAAAACCTTCAAGATATGTTTTCTAAGATTTTCAAGTAATTAAGAAAATTACAACACTCAGCAATAATTCAATATTTTTTTGCAAGTTATACTGACACAATTTTTTTCATTCATAAAACTTAAATATAAAATCTTATTTAAAATAATCAAGTTTAATATCACTCATATCAATGATTTATTAATTTATGCATGAGGAGGTTTTGGAATGGTTTTCATGTAATATTTTTTTTTCCTGGGATGGGTTTTGGTGTTGTTATGGCAGCATTTACTTTCTGTATTTTTGGCTTGTTATGGTCACATCTTGTGGCCTTGATTTGTGGGAATAAAATTTTGTTTGCCTCTTAAAAAAAAATATTGTACTAAGGTATGCAACAATTACATTCTTATTTCTCATTTGCTAATCATGTTAACTACCTCTAGTAGCAATTAAACATGAACACTAAAGTAATAAAGGTATGTATAAAAAAGAAAAATAAAGGCAATAAAGTATATAGAAAATAAATAAATGCAACAGCAATTAAACATTAAGACTAAACCTTGAAAACTGAAAAACTCTCACCACACATAAAAGACGCTATAGGCCAAATAGGCCTTGTTATTAAAACAACTTAATCACTTGTCCAGGCACTATGCCAATTGCCACCATTCTATTTATCTGTTATTATTAGAGTGCTTCTTCATACACCATCTAAAACTTCTCCTACACCATTT
>CM023958.1:85808-134888 GCA_013407115.1 Glycine latifolia
CTTTAATGGTGTATAAGAAATTTCAACTGGTGTATGAAGCACCACTCTTATTATTATAGGGGGAAAACAGTTAAGAAAATGTGAGTAGGGATGGCAAAGTGGGCCAACCCACCCCAAATGGGCCGGGCTGGCCCACCCCACATAAAAAACGGGCCGGACCGGGCTAGCCCACTTTTACAAAGTGGGCCAAGAATCCTAGCCCACCCCACTTTATAGTGGGTTAGTGGGCTAACGGGCCAGCCCACCAGCCCACTTAAAAATTAAAAAAAATAATAAAAAATAAAGAGTTCCAAGCAAAAAAATTTCTTTAATTTTCATCTCCTCTATTTTCATTAACTAAATCAAACACAGCATTAGGCATGCCCAGGCAAAGTGGAATAAGAATTACATACTAGTACAGGCCTGCCCTCTAATGACAGCATACTTCTTGGTGATGGCTTCCCTGCTTCTGCTTGTATCTTCCTTCGAAGTTTTGGACAGACTGCCATTTATTTCATCAGTGATTAAATTGGAAGTTGGCTTCATTTCAGCACCATTCCTCTCCTGAATAAATAAAAGGTATAAGATGAGAAAACTGTATTACCAAGAGAAATTAGTAGACAATTACAAATGTCATATTGCAGCTGTTGAAATCAGTCAAATCACCAATGTTAAAATTGGATAAGTTGCAAGACATGCAACCAGTCAGACAAGATTGGTCCAATTTTTTGTGGGAGGTATGTCAACATACCATAAAATTGTTGTTGGATTCAATATCAATGTTATTGAAATTTCTTGCAAGTGGAACAACTTACTCCCCTACTTTGCATCCTTGTTCAAGCCAAGACCACTCTATCAATAATACAGAATCAATCATCAAGCATGAGTATCACTAAGTCAGTATTGACACATTAGGATATGATTTAGTAACATGAACTAAAGTTTTAACAATAATGCAATTTTTTATTTCATACCTTTCTGTAAAATAATTAATCCAGATGGATCAAAACCATCCATATCTTCAGCTTCAGTTTTGAAAATATATCTCTTCCAACTTCCCAGAAAATCAAATACTTTATCAAAGAAGTTGCTTGCAACCAAAAATAACACTTTAAAGAGAAATGACAGTCAATGGGTTCATAAGATGAGAGGAATACCTGTTCAAATATAGTTGTTTTATTCTTGCCAAGGAGAATGAGATTGAGAAAGTTGCATGAGATAGGAGGAGCATAACGAGCAACCATCCTGGGAACAAGGATAGAATGAAACTAGTATTTATTCAACAGCATAGGCAATTCAAGAAACATAAAATAGTCATAACAAAAATAAGCAGTTGCAGTAAATGAATAAAAGCTTACGAGCATATCATAAGCAAGTTAACTGAGCTAGTCTGTCAAAGAGCATTTCTATCATCCAAAATGCCTGTAAAGTTAAAAACAATTTATATGAACTGTCATTTCCTTTTAAAATCAAGAGGAACAGTATAGACCTTGACCTGTATAGGGACAATCCATTGTCCATCAACATGCTGACCAGATAAAAGGAATTGTGACTGCATAATCAAATGCTACATCCAATCATCCAATTAAATAACATACACAAGTGGAAGAACAATTACTGATTGTCTGATACTAGATTAATACATTAAAATAAAGTTATCAAAATCAACATCCAGTCATCCATACATTCAATTTAAAATTTGCTAAAAACAACTTAGAAACATTACAACTGCCCAAATACAAATTACAGAATTTGTTCCCTTAGCAACATTACAAGTTACAACTGCCCAAAAACAACTTAGAAACATTACAACTGCCCAAATTCAATCTAAGCATCTTCAATAATTACAGAATTTGATCCCTTAGAAACACTTGGATCCATATTTAAAGCACAAAAGTCATCCTCGCCATCTTCAACTACAAATTATAATCCAAAAATAAAAATAAAATTAGCTAATGAATAATGATGATTTAAAAGAAAATTAATTGAAATTTTAAATTGTAAAATAATTAAATTAAAGAAACTACCATCATTAGCAAAACCATGCAGCCAACTACGAGTACAAATCAAGGCTTCGACATTTTTTGATAAGAGACGATTTCTATACTTGTTAATAGTATGTGATCCAATGCTAAAAGCAGATTCAGAAGCCACTGTAGTAATCGGAATACTCAACACATCACGAGCCATTATGGATAATTCTGGAAAGCGATTATGATTATCCCTCCACCATTGCAAAACATCCAACTCTTCATAGTACACAAAATCCAAGTTTGGCTCATCCAGATAAACATCAAGTTGAGACTTTCCTACTTTAGAAGCAAGTTGACTACTATGCATTTTCAATTCCTATTACATTTGACAAGTTTAACACAAAACAAATAAAATCAAATCAATCAAGTATTACAAGGAAAAAAAAAGTAAATACTTACATAATATGATAATAACAATAATAAGATTAAATAATAAGCATGTACTTACTCCAAACATTCTTTGATTTATTCCCTTGAGTTCCTTTGACATGGATGAAGAACTACTTAGGGGTCTTGGTCCAAGATTGTGAATAGAGGCAACATCATTAATATTTCTTGGACTTGAATACCTCTCAAAGAGCATGTATAACTTTCTCCTCACATGTTCAATCTTTTGTTCACAAGTGGATTCATCAGTTGTTGAGTAACAATAACTCAATGAAATAAATTTAATACGTGGGTCAAGAACTGCTCCAAACGCAAGAATGGTGCTATATTCATCCCAGTATTTGTTAAACTTCATCATCATCCTTTCCCCCATACTCCTGATAACCTCATCTTCACTTTGTAAACTCTCAGTAAGTACACGCTGAATTTTCCAAACTTGCAAGAAGTATAGATTGGAAGTAGGATAGGAAGTGCCCGAAATCAAATTAGTAGTATCATAAAATGGTAACAAGAACTCACAAATTGTTTCACCTCTTTTCCACTCATCTAGTGAAGGGCACCACTTGTAATTAGGATCTTTTGATTGAAAATTTCCAAATGCCCGTTGATATTTGAGAGCACTACAAAGCATCATATAAGTGGAATTCCATCTAGTGGAAACATCTAGACACAGTTGCTTCCCACTACCATCAGACTGAAGACCAAGCTGCTGAATACATTCTTTAAACTTTCTCATCCTACCCTCTGATCCCTTCACATACTTGACACTCTCTCTAATTTTATGTAAGGCATCACTAGCAACTTTCAATCCTTCTTGAACAATAAGATTCAAAATATGTGCAGAACAACGAACATGAAAAAACTCTCCATCACATAATAACCAACCACTTGTTCCAAGATCATTTTTCAAAATGTCTTGCATGTTATCATTGGCAGATGCATTATCTAAAGTGAGAGAAAAAATCTTTTGTTCTATTTTCCAATCCTTCAAAAATTGAAAAATCTTTGAAGCCAAGTCAAATCCAGTGTGAGGAGGAGGCATATGACAAAAATTAAGAATTTTGCTATTTAACTTCCAATTAGCATCAACAAAATGAGCAGTTAAACATATGTAACCCTCACTAGTACAAGAGGTCCATAAATCAGAAGTTAAACATATTCTATTTGGAATACTAGCCATAACCTTTTTTAGCTTCTCCTTCTCTTTCTTGTAAATGGTTAAGACATCAGATTTTAAAGTATTCCGAGAAATAGGTTGTGCATCAGGATTCAAATACTTAATCCAACTTCTAATCTTTTTATACTCAACAAAGTTAAAGGGCAAGTCATGTTCAATGATTGCAGCAGCACACATCTCACGTGACACCATTTGATCTAACTTTGGAGATTTCAATTTTCCTTGTAAATCTACCATCATTTGACCAACATCTTCAAATTTAATTCCCTTACACTTTGAGATATGACGATTTAAGTGAGATGTACCATATGTATTACCCCCAATTTTATACTTTGTTTTACAGGCCTTACACTCAGCTCTTTCTATCCCATCATCACCCACTCCTATCTTAATGAAAAATTTCCAACAATCTGAACTTGTTGCTTTCCTTTTCTTATTTTTTGTTGCTTCCTCGACTTGAGATGATTCAATAGGTACCTCAAAACTTTCAACATGTTCATGCTCATTCACAGTCTCAGACTCCATATTACAACTATCATAAATCAAAATTAAATGAAAAACAGAAAATCAACCTCAACATCAAGAATAACAATATAAAATATATCATTTTCAAGAGAGACAACGAACAAATGCAGATGCAGGTGAACAAATTCACAATAAAATTGGTGGATGCAGGATGCAAACGACTTATATCAATAAACTGAAAAAAGAAATAAGAAAAAAGTGTATAAATATGCTTAATTTGGTTGGAACATCCACTGTTGGATACTGATAATAATTTTTATTTTAGAGTATAAAAGTATGAATTGATCACACTTAGTTAAATATATCATATATATTTTAATTTTTTTTAAATATATATCAAATTAATAAAATAATCCACCTATTGAATCTCTGATCCAATAGCCCAATGGGATGACTAGGCCAATTTTTATAATAACACATGCCCCTTCTAATGTTAACATCATTTGAATGTTTGACATAAACAAATCACGTGCAATCCATTTGACATTTAATTATTTTCCCCCTAAAATAGTAAAATGTCCTTTTCTTTCCTCTTTTAAACAAGGGATTTAAAAAATAGAAAAAACAGTTGTTGAGAGAAAATAGATTTCAATATGGATAAGAGAAAGAATTTTATGTTGAAGCTTTTTACACTCCCGTGCATTAGCAATGCTGCAAGACAATTTTTTATAATTGGACTTCAAATCTTTCCCTATATATCTCTCGTTCACTATAACATTGGAACTTTAACAACTTTCATATAAGAAGTCAAGTTTCAGGTTTATCGATTTCTCATGGAAGTAAGGATAATTGGGTTTTACAAAATCTTCAACTCAATTTAATCATCTACTACTTAACTACCACACCAACAACAAAAAATAAAACACGTTCCATAATTAAGGATAATTTGTATTTACATAATTTAGAGTATCTAGCAATGCTGTTAGATAAAAATCATCCACTGGCAGGAGTTTCTTTCCCTCACTATGAAAGTCATGTTTAATTAACATTTTAAAACAAAAGGATAGATCATCTTAGAGGCAACAGTTTAAATTTATTCGGCCAAGCAGGGATAGTGGGATACCATGTAAATGATGAAATAGTATAAATTAAAACAAAATTGAACTATAGAAATCATGCTCTGTGAAGGAAAAAGAAAGATAATTAAATACAGTAATCGCTATGGATGTCCAGAACACAAGGTAGAATTAGCCTTTCGAACCTGCAGTGTAGGGAGCGCCTCTTCCAAGCAACTCAAGCACAAGAACAGAGTAAACAGTAAACACAATAGAAATCGAAGGTGGAACTGTGAAGCTGGAACTGTGAATGTGGAATCGTGAAGCTCGGTGTCGCCGTGCCAGAAGCAGGAAGCCTGAAGGTGGAAGGCGCCGCCACCACCGTGCTGGAAAAACGAAGGACGAAGCTGTTGGACACGAACGCCGAAGCCGGAAGCCGGAAGGCTGAACTCGAAGCCGGAACCCCGATCTCCGGTCTCCCTCTTCCCTCTACCTTGAAGCCTGAACTCGAACTCTCGAAGGCTCGAAGCCGGAAGCTCTCTCACTCTACCTTGAAAGCTGAACTGCTGAAGCCTCTCCTCTCACTCGGTCACTCCTCTGCCCAAATGGCCAAACCCTAAACGCACAAATTTAAAATTGCTATTTTTAAGTGTGGACCGTGTCCGTGTGGTGGACTGGAGTGGACTCAACTCAAATAATATCTCCTGGCTCTGCTTAGTGGCTGCTGCAGTATAATATATTAATATTTTATATTGTATATTTTTTTTGTGGGCTGTGGCCCGCCGGGCTGGCCCGGCCCGAGCTCGGTTTTGGCCCGTATGATAGTGGGCCGGGTTGGCCCGGCCCGGATTTGCTTTGTGGGTTGTAAATATCAACCCGGCCCGCATTTTTTAGTGGGTTGAACGGGCCGACCCGCCGGGCCAGGCCCGTTTTGCCATCCCTAAATGTGAGGCCCAAGGCAATGGCTAGCCTTATACACGACCCAGTTAGCACGACCTATACTTTATAATCATCTCAACATTCATTTCAAGTCAAATTAATAAATAGACTAAAAATATCCAACTCAAAAATTGGAACTCCAAATGGTACAATTACTATACCATGAATATCTAAACGCCATCAAATTGTATTTTTAATAGCTTTTTATTTATGAACATTTAATGCTTTACGTCATGAGTACAATTCATTTTTTGCAAGTTTAATTTTTTTTCTTTCAATTTTTTCTATCGTTAACATCCAATTTCATATGCATCATATTTGAAAAAAAATTACACCTAAGTTTTTTTTTAAAACAAATTATGGTTACTTATATCTGTAAATCAAAATATACAATTGCATGCCCCACTTTGATGACAAATGGGTGATCCAAATTCAAACTAGGCATTAGATACTCTTAAACATGTTCTCTAACTTTCTTGAACAATTTAAGAAAATTCCAACACTTAAAGATATAATTGAATAAATTCTGCAAACTATACTTATGTGGAAGGTATGATATTGTAAAATTTGTCTTGAAAGCGTACACATCAGCGTATCCATATTAATATTGATTATATGATATGTAAGGTTTTGACATAAGAATATAATTAATTTGTTAAATTTTAAATAAAATATTAAATAATTTTTTAATATACCATTTATTTCTCTAATTAATTAATGACATATTTACTCTTCCTATACATTATTCTCACTAAGTATTGATTGGAGTAATCTTAGAAAAAATATATTTAATGCAACAATAATATTATAAAGTCACATATTTCCAATCAATTTTTTCTCTAAAACATCATATAATTTGAACAGAGAAAATACTTTATATTCATCTCTACATTTTTTTCAAAAGTCAAATTAAAATTGCATAGTTTAAAATTTTGGAACTCCAAATGGCACATTTGTTATACTATTAAGATTCAAAATGTCATCAAATTGTTTATTTAATAGCTTCCCGTTTATGAACTTTTAATGCCTTACGTCATGAGTTTAGTTTATTTTGTGCAAATTTATTGTATGTTGCTTCAAATTTATTTTAATCACTAACATCCAAATTCATATGCATCATATTCGAAAACAAATCACGCATAAAAAATTAAGATTTGAAAACAAAATTGCGATTGTCTATATTTTTGAATCAAAATATAGTACTTTGATGACAAATGGATGATCCAAATTCAAATTAGGTATTAGAGCCTCTAAAACACATTCTTTAACATCCTTAAACAATTAGGGAAATTTCAACACTTGAGATATAATTCAACAACTTCTATAAAATTTACGAACACAGAGATATGATCATGGGAATTTTTTCTTGGACGCCACCACAAAGCATTTGCTCCAACACTTTGTAGCCATCTCAACATTTCATTCTAGTCAAAATAGTAATAAATAGTCTAAAAATACAGTACCTAAAAAGTTGAAACTCAAAATGACACAATTACCATACGAAGTATATTTAATGTCATTAAGTTGTTTATTTAAGACTAGTAGATTTTCATTGATGAGCATTTAATGCTTTATGCTTCGAGTTCAATTCATTTTGTGCAAGTTTAATGGATTACTCTTGACAATTTTTTATCATCATTAGTATCCAATTTTCTTAAACAGTATCATTTGAAAATATCATATGAATCTTAGCAACATGTAAAGTGTCTCACTAACTCAATAACTAAAGTTTAATAAGAGAATTGAAATAATATTTTTTTAAAAATTTATTATTAGATTACAATTTTTTTTATATACAAAATTTTATATTAATCTAAATTTAATTGTCACTTCATTCATATTCATATAGATTAAAATCAACATAATATAAATATTTCAAAATATACTAAAATATAAATAATTTGTTTACCTTCTTATTATTGTTCAATATTGAAAAGTTTAATACAAATAATTTTGATAACATATAAATATAATTTAATTATTGGATTAATAAAAATCATATGGTATATCAAATTATAAAAATGATGTAATAATTAACAAAATTATATGATGTAATTTAATTCATCCTCTCCATCAAATTTTAAAACAAAATATGGTTGTTTATATTTCCAAATGGTATGTGTAGATGAAAAACTTTATGGATAATAATAATTTTTTATTTAATTTAAAAAATGTTAATTTAAAAATAAAAAATTAAAGGGATTTAGCTCAATTAATTGAGCATGATATATAAATTATTGTAAAATTTTTAATATTATTTTCATGAATAAAAATAAAGAAATCAGTGTTATGTTATTCACACAACAATTTATAAAACTGTATTTATTTATCTCCATCACAAAATTTATTACATTTTTCTCTTTCTTCTCTCTTAGTTATAAGATTTGTTGTATAAGTTCTTGTATAAAAAACATTTTTACAATACATGATTGTTTAAGTGGACCGACTCGTGGACTCTGTACCATCAAGAATTTTATACAAAAATTCGCTCTATTATTGATATAAAAAAAAGTTGAGAATAATCTTACTTTAATGTTCCAATGACGATTTTTGTTAAGCAACGGGTCTTATTTTTAAGCGTCTCGCGTAAATATATGTGTTGCAATGCTCTAAATAACACTTCTTAAAATATCGAGAGTAATTTATACTCCTCTCTATTTAGAGATACAAGTATTAGGGTGGTTTTTTCTTCTTATAATTAAAGTATTTTTCTTTGAGAATCGCAAGTGTTATATTGTTCTCTCTTACATATGTTAAAATATAGAATTAATAGCATTTTTTTTCTAAGAGATGTACGTAAGTATTCCTTTTATGTTAAAATATATAGTTTTTTTTAAGTAGATAGTTAAATTTAAAATATTTAAAGAATGTTAAAATAACAATCAAGAATACATTTTTTGAGATAAATATATTCATTATATTTATTAAATTCAAGAAATATATTATATCTAATTAATGTTGTACTTAATAATATTATTAAAATTAATTATAAATCATATCCAATCTATATACATGTATAGATAGAGAAAGACAGAGAATAGAATAAAATACATTTGCTTCTGTTAATGGAGGAAAGAGTACATTTTAATACAGGAATAGAGAAAAATACGGTATGACATTTGTATCTCTCAAATAATGACAATGTAAAAAATAATTTGTTAATAATTTTTTTAACGCAAGATAACATAACTTAAATAAATAAAAATTATGTAAAATAAAATATCACATACACAAATCTAGATACGAGGGTGTAATTTTTACAGAAGAGGAAAGTGTCCTATAGTATTTGCATGTTTCAGGAAGGATGAGTATAATTTATTTTAAAAAATTCTTTATGTTATTTTAGAATTAAATTTATATTTTTCTTTTCTTTTCTGTTCCTTTTTCTTAAACAAACAAAGGGTTGATGATCATTCATCCTAAAAATTTCACTTGACTTCTCCCTTTGCCAATTGCTTTAGAACTATTTACCAATTAATAATTATTTTATCGTTTATTATTTATTTCTTGATATTAAACTGTTATTATTTAATTTATATTTAGTCTTTTTTGTGAATAAATTAAAAGTGTAGGATTGATGGTAAAGAAGATAAAGGATGAAAATAAGATAAGCGCAGACATTTATTTATGAAGGCATATACAATAAAGTACATGGCACAAGAATACAAATTCTATTGATGAAATGCAATAATGAAGTTGAATTAGGGGCACTTGGGTGTTCCTTTATTGGTTTTCCAATTGTTATAACATAGACATTCTTCCTTGTGACCATAGGTTTCCGATGGAACACACAAACATTTCGCACAGCACAAGTTACAGAAGTACAGACACGCCTTCCTAGCTAGCCCGAGCCTTTGAACAACGATAATCGCATGCCCCCGGACATTCTGAATTAATAATGTAACCAATGTTTCAATTCTCAACATCAAATTTACAACAACAAAAATATGACTAGAATCAGTACCTTGGGGCGTAAGTGATCCTTCGCCACCACCCTGTAGATGTAAAAGGAACAAAAAAATAAATAATCAGAAGTCTATTGATGTTGATGTAAATAAGAAAATAAGAAGAAAGAAAACTATCTGATCACTAATCACTGTCTAGCTGGCTGGATCGAGTTTTCAATATATATTTATGGCTGCTGAGTGTATAGGGAAAGAAACATCACTCACATAAGCAACTTGAGGCACAAAAGCCATGACAAAGATGAGAAGAAGTGCACACACAAATTTAGTCATGACGCTTTGATTGGCCTTTCTCTTGGAACAAAGTCTAACTTAGTTAATTAGAAACGCTGCATGTGAAGGTAAAGGAGTTATGTTTTTTGGCCGGAACTGACTTATATTTTTTGTCTGCGCCTACAATCTGCTGGGTCCATGTTGCTTATTAAAAAAATATTATTAAGTTAAATTTATTTATAAGTTTCTAAAATTTATTCAAATTTTTAATTAAATATTTATTATTTTAAAACATATCACTAAGTTATTATAATTTTTAAAAACAAATAACAACTAAGGTCTTCAAAACTTACACCTTTAAATCTCTTTTTGTTTAGAGGACACCTTTAAATTTCTATTACATGTTATTAACAAACATTTTCTATGTGATAAAATTTAAACATTTTTTCCTCATCAGTTTTTATATTTTTTTCATATTTATTTCTCAAAGTATTTATGTCCAATTCACTAAATTCCTAGCTGAACCCTTTTTTCTTTTGCTGAAGAATTCCTATATCCCTTTGCAGCAACATATTGAACTATATGTATGCATCGAAGGTTCATTTATCAATTCCAAATTATGGGTATTTTTTTCACTCTGTTGTTATTGTAAAATATCTACTATAGTTTTATTAATTAACAACTAATCTTTAGCAGAGAATTTGATTCACCATATTTATGATTTTTTTTTCTTTTAAGCTTTTTTTATATTCACAATACTCAAATTTGATAAGAAATTACTTAAAAGATTCAAGTTCTTAGAACTAACAACATATTTTGTAACTACATGTGTGTTTGAATGAATCAACATCTTTGAATGAATATTAATAAAATTAATTTTGTAAACTTAATTTTGAAATGATGTAATTTATGTTTAAATACTTTTATTATAAAAATATTTAGTAAAAAATTTAGTGTAAATATTTTTATTCAACATAAAAATTACATATAATTACTTCAACTCATAATATATTTTAGGTCCATTATCAATTTCTCGACATAAAATTTATCATATAAAAATTACTTAAACTCATATTAATTGATATTTCAACGTAACTATAAAGAATCTAACCGCATTCAAACACTTTTTGAATTGTAAATATAAATATTGCATACAATTATTGATGAAATTGCGGTTTCTTTTTTTTTATATAGAAAAAACAATATTGAGATGAGCGTGTTGGGTTTGAAATTATTTTAGACGTTTTTCCAACTGAAAGTAAAATGAAAAAGTTAAACAAATGAAACTTACGGTAATACATTTTAACTTCTTTTTTTTTCAGAAAAAATCTTATAATATCATCCTCTTATCTTAAAATTCAATGTATTTACTACTAGTGATGAGTGAGATGAGACAACACCGCTAATCATAATCAACAATTGATAACAGATTCACCACGATACGATGAAGGTAGTGTTTGATTTAGAAGCATGAAGTAAGAGTGAACGTGATCATTTCAGTTGAAAAGGACTGAAAGTACATGAGTAGGATGTTTATTATGTATGAAAGACAGCTGAAAGTTTTTTATAAAAAAAATAAGGGATTCACATGCTTTTAATTTTATCTCAAAAAGAGAAGAAAGAGAATGAAAGACAGACATTCGCACACAACACTGTAAATACTTTGGTTGTTTGCCAAAATTGTCCCTCTCACAAGCCCAGTGACTCTAGTTGGCACGACTATGTCTTTAGCTGATTGTTAGATGTCTACATTGAAAAAAAAACATGTACAATGTAAGTGACACATAATAATAACAAAATGTTAAAATATATAGTAGTTGAATTAATCTATTTTTTTGAGTATTGCATGAAAATTTACAATTTGTTTTAAAAAGTGGAGACTAGAATGGTAATGAAAAAAAGAAAATCAAAATTATATATTAATTATGAATTAAGAATTAAAAGAAGACCACATTTTTATCTATATATTTGAAGAAAGAAAAAGAAAAGGAAAGCGTGAACTTGAGTTTTTGCGAGTAACAAAGGAAAAAAGAAGCAGGTAATGGCGATGAGAAATATGGTAGTGAGAGTTACGAGGAGAATGGTGATGGTGATGATAAGCATAGTGGGAGGGGGAGGAGGAAGTTGGTGCGTGGCGAAGATTGGCGCGAGTGAGGAAGCACTGCAGACGGCATTGGACTCTGCATGTGGTGGAGCTGATTGCGCTCCCATTCAACAGAGAGAGAGAGAGAGGTGCAGGTGTGTCTCTGTACATGGTTGTGTCTTCTGTTTTCTTTTCTCAACTTGCTTAGTCCATTCCATCCAACGATTCATGTTCATCTTCATCCTGCATTGTTTTCCACAAATTTAGGGATCCGTGCATGCTTTTCAATGCAAGCTCGTACACCAAAAATTATTACGGGTAATAATTTCTCCTGCACGCCTTGTCCAAAATATAAAGGTTCACCCTCCATCCTACGTACTGCCATGTTTAGTACAGTAAATAGGACAAAAATAAGGTAAATATTTAGTAGAAGACTAGAAAAGTAGAAACAAAAAATAGAAAAGAGATGAAAATAAATAAATGAGTAAAAATAAAAACAGGAACATTATAGAGAATTTCACAAATTTTAAATTATTTCTCCTGTGACTTGCACTTTCTAAACACTACCAACATATTTCTATCTTCTTCAAATTATGGTCATATTCTATAACAAACAAGCCATACGTTTATTTGGGTGGTGCAGGGGAATTATATTAAAAAACGCGATTTACTGTAAAAATACCATATTATGTTGAAGTATTTGAAGTGATTCGAGAAAAAGAAATAAGACAAAGGGCGAGAAACTAACGTATTATTTTGTTTGGTTCAGTCTCTCACATTACACTCGAACGCTATGTTTGGAATGAACGAAAGAGAATGGAGAAAAAAGAAAAAAAATTAAAATTTGAATTAAAAAAATAAAGAAAAAAATCATTTCTATTCTATTTGTGTTTTTTCCTTTCTTTTAATCCAAATAAAAGAAAATGTATCATTTTTATGTTTTTTTCCCTTCTTACCAAGCATACCTGAAATTCTGTTCAAAAGTTAAATAAGACTTAGGATTCTTAAGTACTTTTTCTAAATCCCACATTGTAACATTAAATTTAAGAACTTCATCAATTTTTTTCTTCAATAATGAATCCATTAAAAACTTAAATTGAGTTCTACTTGTTGTCTCACATGTTTTTATAATTTTATATTTATATTTTACTTCAAAATAATAAATTTTTTGTATTTTAATTTTAAAACAATAAAAAATAACTGTTTATTCTTCATCATTAATTTTTTTTCATCTTTCAATTTTATTTCATATTGTTGATAACAATATTTTCTCTGTCTTTTCTCTATTATTTTCGACAAATAATTTTTTTATAAGAACCCAATTCTTTTATAGAAGAGTTATTTCACAGTTCCACTTGACAAACTCCATATAAGAGTAGTGGGACAAACTCTTACTAATTAAGATGCTCTTAGAAGCTAATTCAAACACACTTTTTTTTATGTCATTGATATAGCTAGATATATAATTGAGCAAATGACATGTGAATATTATATCATTTCAAATATTATATATATAATATTATTTTAGTCCTTTTTTTATCACATCATATATATATATATATATTATATTATATTTATATCATAATTTTTTTTCTCTTTATCTCTCTAAGTTAAAAATATATATATTTGTGATATTCATAGATCATCTTTGTATATTATTAGGTTTACCCCTTCTTTATTTGGGTATAAATAGGGTGGAAGAAAATTGAAAAGATAAAAATATTAAAATTTCAATGTTTGTTTGAGAAGTAAAATAGGAAAAATAAAAAAAAGAAGCTATGTTAGTGATTCTAATTAACTAAAACTACTGTACTTTATTTCCAATTAGAATAAAATTGAGGAAAACTGTTTTTTTTTAAATTTATTTATAATATGTTTTGTAAAAAATAATAAATAATATTTTGTTAAGAAAAATATTAAATTGAAAAATCACATTTTTATTATTTCAAAACATTTTTTTATATAATTCATTTATTTTTTTTCAAATCATCTGAAGAGAATTTTTATTTTATTTTTTAATCTATACAAATAACATCTTTTATATTCTATTCGTGCTTCTATTTTTATTCTTTTTCATTTCTTTCTTTATTATTTTATTATTATTTTAATCCAAACAAGACAGGTTCCATTGGGTTAGACATTGCAAAATGCAAGTAACTATAACACCCCGATCAGGATCACCCAGCGTTTAAAAAGTTCACAGTCATGCAGTTTTAATCAAACGGTCAAAACATCTTTAACTTACATTTATTTTATAATGATTTAATGTATAAAATGTGTGATTGCATGCAGTTGAAATTTGAAAAGGTCAAAATAAACTGTAGAAAATTCTTATCCCTTAGGTACAGTATAACAGTAACCAATAACCATATCATTGCTACTTGCCAGTAGTAACGACACCTTAATCTGCAAAGAAAAAAGAAAAGAGATAAGAAATTTAGTTTTATTTTTTAAAGTCTTTTTTTTTGGTCTTCAGTTAAACAAAAGAAAATGTGTGATTATCTGCAACTTTCTTTTTGTTGTGCCTTGGCGAAGAAAGCAAATTGCTGATGCAAACAGGTGACTAAAAGGAGGTCAAATGGTTCGAGTTCTTCAGTAGTTAAATGAATGCATTACTGTACTGTAAAATGAGATGGGTTATAAAATAATTGCTTATTTCAATTCTATGATTGGGTTTATATCACCTACTTCAATTAATTAATTTGGGTTAAAAATACTATTGATTGATGCTGAACGTATAGTAGTGCTGATGCTGGAGTTACAAATACAAATACAACAGTGACAAACCTACAGCGATGCCGAATGTGGCAGCACCTACCACAACAACTCCAATCCATGGCGGGGATGGTGCAGGAAATGGAATGAACCCTCTAATCCCTGAAAATTCTACATCAGCACCTAATTCGACCACAATAACCACCTCATTTTTAGTTTTCCTTCTCATTCTGTCCCTTATCCCTTAATTAGCTTGCCTGTGCTTGTGTCTGTTTACGGTTTTGTGGTATATAACTACCTGGCTCGGTACAGAGCTACAATTCTTTTATATTTAAATCAACACCTCATTTTAGTTGTTCCCTGTGTTTCTCAGACGCGACAATAATATCATTAGCGTAACAATGAATTTCTTGCGTATCATTCCTTTTTTTTTCCTTACTCCGTCATGCATATCTGATCGTCAAATAGAAAATCCTGACCAGATACTAAGGCGTTTAACAATATAAATACTGACTAAGCAGCAGAAAAACACAATTTTGCACCTGTATGACAATTGAGTTTGTGAATAAATAATACATTTTCCAATTTGATAAAATTTTGAGACAACTTGCCTCATAATTTAGTTGGAGGCACACTTGAATAGGATTCCAATAATTTGAAGAAGAAAAAATGTTATCAGACTTCAAGAATACATAATTTATACTGAGTAAAACGAAACGTGTTGTCAAGACACAATAAAGTACAGTATGCCTCTGAATCCAATTGCAGCACATGGTGACGGAAACGCCGTACGATAATTTCAGTGCTCCACATTTTGAAATTGTTGGTATGCTTAATGCATGTTGAAGTTAAATTTTTTAGCACCCTCCTACAAAATTAAAGAAAACTTTCAGGTTAAAAAATAAATTTTGCTCATGATAAATACGAAACTGAATTACATGCTGATGAATAATGATGATAAATACATAAGATTATGTACCTCTGGCTTGATTGGTGGGCAGTTTTGAGGTTGCCTAACAATGTAAATCTCATCTCCAGCACTGCCATAAAAGTCTTGATTGCGATGCCAAATCCACAGTGCATGGGTTTCATTTTTCACCTGCATATGATGTTACAAGTTACTTTGCATGTTTTGTGTACCTTTAACATGCATGAACTTATAGCATGAGTCAATGTTTTAGAAAACTCCATCCATATTATATAGAAGAGAAAGATGAGGTGTACCTCTAGAATGCCATGACCGAAGCTACTTTCTCTGAAAGCACTATAATCAGGCTGTCGGTCCCAACAGAAGTTACCTGCTGCTGGACCGGAAGTAAAATTAAAGGCACAGAAGCCACCCATATAGTCATCTGGTGTAGTTGATGGTTCTGGACATTGTCCAGGTTCATCAGCATGTGTGATTGCCATCTTTTCCCTGTTACCACCATCTCCAACCGTGATATAAACAGGACCACAAGGATCCAATGTGTAGTTGTATACCCTGTTTGATCTCTCATACGCATGAACCTGTTCTCCCATAAGAAATTTTTAAGTACAAGCTATCACTAAATTAAAAATGCAGTTGTAGATAAGCACTAATTGAATTTTGTCTGCTTATTTATGGATTATGGATCATATGCAATGAAAACTACAGTAATATACTTACATGTCCATTGAAGACAATGTCAACGCCATATTTATATAGTAAGTCTTCCATCTCCACCCTCATACACTCTGCTTCTCTATAATGAGCCTTGTAGGTGCTATACCAAGGTGCATGCCATGTAGCTATCAACCACGGAGTTACTTCCCTGTCAACAGAAGCCAAGTCTCTCTCCAACCACTTGTACTGGTCCCCTGCAATATAAAATTAGTAGTAATCAGTAACATGAATGTAAATAATTAAACAGCAATTTTTTCTGAAGTCTAAACCATGCATGTTAGTAACATGAAGAATATCAATAATGTAGTGTAGGAAGCAAGACTTAACCTGATCTGTCATAGGATATGTAGGCCCCGAGCATTATAAAATGTATCCCTCCAGCATTGAAAGAATAATAGAAAGTGGATGATGATCCACTCTCTTCTGATGGGAATGCAAATCGAGAACTATAAGAAACAAATGTCTGGTTTTCAGCTTGTTCTTCTATCTCATGATTCCCTTCTATTACCATTATTGGGACACTAGAAATCAGAGGCTGCATGTACCTGAATCAATTATAACAAGCTGAGTTGCAATCAAAATCAAGACCAATTGTCTAAGATTCCTAAGGAAGAAAGTGATGAAAATGTTACCTTCCCCAATAATCCCAACGAGGCTGATAGGTTTCATGGATGGGAGTGTTGGGAAATGAGCAAGAGTAACAGTCTGCCCCAGTGCCATTAGTAAGATAGAGGTTGGCATAGCTAACATCTCCAACCAACAGGATAAGATCAGGATGGTTACTGGTCATATGATTAACAGTGGATGTGGTATTGTATGTAAGACCCAAGTCTCCAACCACCGCTATTCTGCTAGGGTAGCTCTTGGGGCCTGAAGCTGGCATAGTCCTGAAATAATGAACGTCACTCATTGCTGACAAAGAAGGATCTCCACATTTATATTGATATAGTGTGTTGGGTCTCAATCCTGCGCGCACCAAATACAATACAATTCTAAATAATTAATTACATGCCATGCAAATAAAAACTTGAGTTCTAGGCAATTAATAATAGAAGGTAAGCTAGCTTGTACAAAGTGTTATTATACCAGTGAGACGAACATGATGTATAATTCCAGAGGTGTAGTTCTGAAGGCCTTCAAAAGGATAAAGTTGACTGTAAACGAGGGAATAACCCGTAGCTTGGTGTCTCATGGACCTTCCGAACCTTCCATATTGAACTATGCTAGCAACAGTTTCAGGATCTAAGGGTTCTATATTGTCCCCAATTTGGAATTCCCCTGCAACAATGTGATACGTACTTTATGCCACATGCGTTTTATAGACAAGCACTAGTTAGCTAGTTATGTAGTAAAGTAAACTTATAGCCACTTAAGAGTTATGGTAGAAGCACAAGCACAAATCAGAATGTGCCTTGGAACAAAAAATAATTCAACTGCATCAAATTGTGTGATTTTTCGCTGCTTTGAGTATGTTAGGTTTTGTGAACTGTGGAATGAAGAAAAAAGAAAAAACTATGAGCACCAAGAGAGTGAGTGTGCTTCCTGTAGCAACACGGGTTTTCATTCAATGCTAAGTAACATGAATTGCATTTGGATAAAACCAAGAGCAAAGGCATTTTGTCTGCATTCCGTGATGGCAGGAATTATATAAAAATTACAAGTTCACGTGAACGACTGAAGCAAAAAAACAAGAAAAGTGATGACTGCATTAATTTGTGAACTAAAAAGTAGCAGTGAAGATGAGTACCTGTAATCCAAGAAATCCAAACAGAATCATGAGAAGCAGAGAGTGAGAGAGAGAGTTGTTCTGGCTGGAACCCTTCAACGGTTCTTTGAACCAGAGGATCTGTATCTGGCAGGTCCACGGCGTTTCCTCGGAAGCTCTGATCAAGAGGAACGGTCACAGGCTTGAAGGGTCCATCCAGAGTTGTTGGAACTCCGCCATCAACAATGACACAACTTAGTGAAAACAACATACACACTATAACCCAACCCATTTCGGGAGTGCAATGACAGCTAGCAAAATGAGTTGAGATGCTTAAATGCCTTGGGATAAAGGGAAAAAAATCAAAAGGAAAAGTCAAAGTCAAAGATTTCACGCCTTATTATAAAATGGAGAACGTTTTTTCATGGAGCAAATCAAGAAGTTTTTATTTTATTTTATTTGAAGGGAGGCTGAAGAGGACCTCAAAGAAACAATAGATGAAATGATAACTCACATGGTGATGGAGCGAATGGTATTTCATACTGATCAGAAAGAATGAATGGAGGCTGTTTTGTTTGGACCAATCTAACTACAACTGACAAGATTCCTGGATAAGTTACATTTCCATGCGTTCATATTTATAAACGCCAATATTTCCAACTCTCCGGTCTCTATGTTTTAGCTGCGCATACTAGCATGTGTGATGGTTAAAATAAATATTAATCAACAATATCTTAAGAGTATTAATTAAGAAATTTAAAGTAGAAATATTTTTACTAAAAGATAAAAATTATGCTATGCTATCCAAATATTTTTTATAATTTATATAATAAATACCTTTTTAATTAATGTTATTAATAATATCTAAAAAAAAGGTAATGTACAATGATATTTAATAAATTTATTTGTTTCGCATAACATCGAGGTAAAAAATTTAGTACTAGCTATGGTATTGTATATAAGGTTTTTTCCAACAAGAGAGTGAAAGATAAGCAAAAAATATAATTAGACAGTATATAGTTAAGTTGAATGGGGGGAGAGTAGCAATAAAGAGTTACAGTGGAATTGTGGTAGCTGCGAAGTAGGGGAAAGACAAGAGAAGAGAAGAGAAGAGAAGAGAAGAGAAGAGAAGAGAGGGGGGGTGGGGCGCGATGAACTTCGTTGAATTGGAGGCCGTGGAAGGGCTCCGATGGGCGTGGAATTCGTGGGCGGCGGATGGGACGAATCTGATAATCCCACTGAGCATAATGTGCACACCCTTGATTATGTTGAACAGTGAGGTCCCTCTTCTCCCTTACGAGTTACGACCCTCTCCTCTGCTCCCGAATCGGCGCCGTTTTGAACCCCTACGCACGCCTCGAGTACCAGTCCCGCATCTGGCACTACCCCTTCTGCCCCCTACGCAACCCCTTCCCCCGCCCCATCGCCCACACCAACCTCCCCGCCGAACTCTTCCCCAACTACAGCACCATCGAGTACTCATCACCCTCTCCATCCCCCTGCCTTCGTCTTTCTTCTCGATCTCTCCACAACCCAAGACGAACTCCCACCCCTCAAGAACTAGCTCCTCCACCTCCTCCTCCACTTGCTCTACCACCCCCTCGTCGCTCTCATCACCTTCGACTCCATGGTCTATCTCCACCATCCATCTCTCTTCTTCCCACTGTTCCTCTCTCCACGTCTTTCACGGCAACCGCCATCTCTCCTCCAATCAGATCCGCCACTTCCTTAACCCCCCCCCCCCCCACCCCACCCCCCATCAGAACCCACCTCCACATCTTCAATGCCCAAGCACCACACTATGCTAAGTCTTCCGCTTTCTATAACCAACTCTCCAAGAGGCTATCCGGTGCATCTGTTGTTTTCGAGTGAATCAGGAGCAGAAAATGAAAATTCAACCGGGCTCTGCATTTTTAATCCAGTTTATAACGCGATACAGGCAGGGAAACATGATCCGGAAAAGAGTGACGACTGCTGCAAGGCGATGGGTTGCAAGCCATTCGGCAGATATTGCTGCCGGGTTTGATCAAGAAGCCGCAGCTGCAGTCATGGCAAGACTTGCCATTCTCCGGGCAGAAACATGCCATGCCCGTGATGTCATTAGATGGCTGGATGACACGCTTATACGTTTTACTTCCAAGTTTGGGGACTATGTGCCTGAAGATCCATCCTCTTTCCTCCTATCCTCCAACTTCTCCCTTTATCTCCAGTTCATGTTCCACTTGAGGCGATCTCAATTCATTGATGTCTCTAACACTACTCCGGACAAAACTGCATTCTTCCGGCTCGTGCTCAACCGCGAGGGAGTAGTAGGTTCCCTTATAATGATTCAACCCACACTTTTCCAATATTCGTTTGATGGCCCACCGGTGCCAGTGCTGCTAGATATTCGTTCCATTTCTCCAGATTTTTTCTTGCTCTTTGATTCATTCTTCTATGTGGTGATTCATTATGATTCCAAGATTGCCCAGTGGAGGAAGCTGGGTTATGATAAGGACCCCAATCACGACAACTTTAGAAAGCTGTTGGAAGCCCCAGAACTGGATGCAGAGCAATTGGTGGCTGACCGCCTTCCAGTGCCAAGGATTATAAGATGTGACCAGCATAGTAGTCAGGTAGATTTCTTCTTGCCAAGTTGAATCCATCTGTTACTCAAAATTCAACCTACACAGAGGGTTCTGACATTATATTTACCGATGACCTCAGCTTGGAAGTTTTTCTGGATCAGTTGCAGGTGCTGGCAGTGCAAAGCTAATAAAGACCAACATTAATTTTGAATTTTGTAACTAGTTTTCAAACAAGAGGTTTCATGTTTTCGGAAGCTTGTTTTTCTTTGTTTACTTACAAAGTTGTAAATTATCTGATAACTGTGATTAGAATATGGTTTGGTCTATTAGACTAGTTTTGAAGATGATGTATGGTTACTATTACTCAGACTAGAAACTGTATTATTCCCCCAGCTTCTTGCATGTACTGTAAATAACACGATGTTATGACAGATTAAAGCTATGCATTGCTCGGTTTCATTTATGTTTTTTTTTCCCTTTATGGTGCAAGGAAGTCGTCTTATGTTTGCCACCAGGGGTCATTGTTCAAACGCATACTGCTTCCTCTATCGCTGTCAGGTCATGATCTTGACATGGTTTCATATACTGGATGTTACAAAAGAATCCTCCTCATATGCGCGATGTAATGGATGTAGTTATAGTTGACATCTTAGAAATTGCATACTATGGAACCTACGTTAATCACTCGGTATCAAATCCTTGATTGCAAACCCTTGGGCCAACATTATTAAGGCTGTGAAATATGGCAGTATATTACACCATTTCATGGAGCATGATACATTAAACTCTGGTAGTTCGACTAAACACACTAATGGTCCTACAAAAAGACATTGTTTTTAAAGAAACTTTCAAACAAATAATCTTCAATTACTTCCGTTCATGCATTCTAAAGTATAAAATGTAGAAAGAAGTTGGAAAAAAGGTGGGGTTATGCTTAATTCCCTGGGCTTTAAGGGGGTTTGAATTATTTGCGGAGTTAATTGAGCTTGTTGTCTCCTATTAAGGAAGTAAATAACGTAAATGTTATTTTTTTAAAACTAAATAGATTCTCATCAGTTTGAGGATTTACGGTATTTTTTTTATCTGCAGATATTAGTTTTTTTTAAGCATACTTGGAATATTTCATTCCATATTAAATGTTGAATACAATTGGAAATAGAATCATAAATTTGGTTACAAGTAATAAATCGTGACGCCCTAACAAGAAAAACGAACAACATGATTAACTTATAACAAAACTCACTCACCCTAGAGTTTAGGATTTGTGAAAAAATTGCTCTACATTTGTCAAGGATAACATGCAAGTTAGCTACACCATTTTCAACATGATTAAAAGCCTCTACCACAGTCTTACAGCCACTTTCAAATATAACATTATTGAAACCGAGCTGCGTGATCCATTGAATAGCACAGTGTAAGATTCAGCTGTAAGCTTCTGTTGGTGTTGGGATACCTTTGAAAAGTGTTGTCTTTGCTTTGATGAAGTTGTCTTGTTCACCTCTGACGCATACTCCCACTCCAAAGGAATTCAACTCGTTGAAAATTTGCAGCATCCAAATTGCATTTGAGGAAGCCATTCGGTGGGAACTTCCAGCTTCTGTAGTGATGTTCCATGGGTGATGGCTGCATTTCCGCCATTTTTCTTCTAGGTGCACTCCAATCTGTTAAATATTGATAGCTGAGGTTGACTGATATGGAGGGATCAATGTCAACTTTATTTCAGACCTTATCATTACGGTTTTTCCAGATGGACCAAAGAACCACTGGAAGTTTTGCTTTTGGAGCTGGTTGAAAATTCTGAAGAAGATCAAAGAGTAGAGAGTTATGGTATACTTTTACAATATAACTTAAGTAAATAATACAAGTTTATTGAAATAAATCAAAAAGTTTGTGATAATAAATTATTATTATAGGCTTGAAATGATCTTTTTGTGAGCTCTTAGGAACATTTTCATAATGATTTTTTTTCTCAATGATCTGGTTGATCATGAAAAAAAAAATGTTGATTAATCTAAAATTTGACAGAAGATTAATAAAATTTAATAAAAATTATTTTCATCAAAATTCAACTCTAAATAGTACATAAATCATTTAACTTTAATTTCAATAAATTAACTTATTTGTGTACATTATTTCCGGTTAAAATGAGATAGAAGAGTTAAAAGTGAAATGCTTTTATTAAAATGCATAATGCAATGTCAGTTTTAATATTTATTTGTTTGTTAATTATTTTGATGATTTCCAAGTGAGTCAGTTTTATAGAATTGTAATTTTTTTATACAATATATTCAATCATCACTTAGCTTAAAAAAAGTGTTGATAAATTGTGTTAATCCGATGCAAAATGAAAAATGAATAAATTGTTATACTAATGGAGTGGCAATGTTTGGGGGAGTTGTGCTGTCGTGGCATTTTCTCGACGGGCCATGTGTATAGAATGTGTGGCCCACTGAAATTAGAGGAGAGGTGTTGATGCATGGCATTGCCACCGGGGTTGTCGAATTTGATTGAGGATATAGGGTTGGATTGGATTTTTCCTCCACTTCCAATCTCAATTTCAGCTTCTTCTAGACTCGAATAGAATAGTAGAGTATAAACAATTCTTGAAGGAAACCCTAGAAAGAAGGATGAAGAAAAAGAAGCAGGTGCCGGAGTGGATGAACAGTTCTCTGTGGTCCACCCCCTCCGACCATCGCCGCTTTGACCCACCCTCTCCTCCTTCTCCTCCTCCTGCTTCTGTTTCTGTTAGAGAAGATCCCTCGACAATCCCAACCGATCAGAATGCCTCTCCTCCTCCTTCTTCTTCTTCATCCGTTTCTTCTCCTACTGCTACTGCTTCCTCCACCGCCGATGACATCTCCCGGCAGGCTCAGGCTCAGGCTCAGGCTCAGGCTCAGGTTCAGTTGTTGGCCGAGGTTAGCTTCCTCACTCACCCATTCACTTGTCTTGAATTGCTAAGTTAGTTTATGAGGTTGTTGTTCGTTTTAGTTGTCTAGGAAGGTGATAGACATGCGCGAGTTGAGGAGAGTCGTCGCTTCTCAAGGAATACCTGATGCTACTGCTTTGCGTCCCACGCTCTGGAAGGTAACTTTCAGATTAATTTATCCTTTCCACTTAAACACAAACAATACAATTTCACCTTTGCAGCTTTTGCTTGGATATCTTCCGCCCGATCGTTCCCTTTGGTCCTCTGAATTAGCCAAAAAGAGGTCCCAGTACAAAAATTTCAAAGACGACCTCCTCACGAATCCTGTAACTTTACTTACTTCATACTTACTTACTTTTTGCTTCCCCATCCACACACATCTGAATGTTTCTGTGCCTAGTCAGTCAGAAATCACGAGGAGGATGTACAACTCCAGCTCTGCTGCTCTTGATATCAATGATACAAAATCTCATTCTCAGACTCGGCTCTTGCTTTCTAGATCACAAATCACTCATCAGGACCACCCTTTGAGTCTTGGCAAGACCAGCATATGGAATCAGTTCTTCCAGGTACTACTATCTCTATTATGCCATCACCTTCTTAGAACACACATTTTATGCCTCTCTTTCTTTCATTGTCTTAGGACTCAGAGATCATAGAGCAGATTGACCGAGATGTCAAGCGTACTCATCCAGATATACACTTCTTCTCTGGTGATTCTCTTTTTGCAAAATCTAATCAGGTTCTTCCTCTATTTATTTTTATTTTCGAATTCATACCAACTCGGTCCTTTTTCTTGCCATTTTGACTTTCAACTTTTCCGGATTTTGCAGGAGGCTTTAAAGACCATATTAATTGTTTTTGCAAAGTTGAACTCAGGTATAAGATATGTTCAAGGGATGAATGAAGTATTGGCTCCTCTCTTCTATGTGTTCAAAAATGACCCTGACGAGGAAAATGCAGTAAGTACATCCTTGCAAGCTCTCTCACACCCCTCTTTCTCTTTCAGTTTCAAAATGCTTACTGAGGGCCATATGTTGATACAATGTTTCCATCTACATAAAAGAAGGAAAAAAAATGTGAAACATGGGTATGCTGATAAGGTTTTTGTTTCCAAAAAGTTGTTCAGATAGCAGTGACCAAGTAATGTAGTTTCATTTTGCTCGTGTTATATGATTTTAAATTTTTTCAGCTGTTGCAACTTACTGAATGCAGGCCTTTGCTGAAGCAGACACATTCTTTTGTTTTGTTGAGCTATTGAGTGGGTTCCAAGATAATTTTTGTCAACAACTTGACAATAGTATTGTTGGAATCCGTTCCACTATTACAAGATTGTCCCAGCTTTTAAAAGAACATGATGAAGAACTGTGGCGTCATCTTGAGGTCACTACTAAGGTAACATGCAATTTAAGTACGTGCTCTATCTAAAACTAAAAATCTTTTCAACAATTTGAGAATGGAAAAAGGGTTGTGACTTGTGAGGGAGAACTTTTACCTTAGAACAATGGTGATTAACTCATTTTGTTTGGCAAATAAATTACAAGGATTGAGGAATAAAGACAATGTCCTATCACCTCTGCTCTGTTTAATTAAATTTGTTTTAAAAGAATTTCATCAGTCGAATATTATATTTGTAAAACTAAATAATAAATGATCTAGAAAGTGTGTTTTTTTTTTAAAAGGCAAAATAGGTATGTATTGATATAAAATAAAAGGCGCAAGGTATCCGGCATAAGGCAAAATAGAAAGTGTGTTTTTACCTGCTTCACTGTTTCAGTGATGTGTTCTTCTCTATGTTACACTTTTTTCTCCCTGTTTTATGTTCCCGTATTAGTTAAGTGGCACTTTTGGTCTTTACTTAGCAAGTATACTGTCTTGAGTGTCAATTTGCCAGATAATTTGACGTGTTTGATTTGATTATTGAGCAGTTGATCAGACAGATCTCACATTTCTGGTTCTAATTCCATGTCAGGTTAATCCCCAATTCTATGCATTTAGGTGGATTACTCTCCTCTTGACACAGGAATTTAATTTTGCTGACATCCTTCATATTTGGGACGTAATTTTAAGTGATCCAGAGAGTCCACAGGTACAGTTTTGTTCCTATTTATCGTGTACTATCCTAAACTTTTCAACATCAACAACACCATTAATCCAAGTTAATTGGAGTCGGTGATAGATGAACCCGATGATAGTTCAGAAAAAAGAAGAGAAAGAGGAGAAGAAAAAAGTGGAAATAAGACAAAAGAGATAAATAATAAGTTAAAATAAAAGAGGGGTGAAAGGAAAATGGGGTAAATAAAGAGGAAAAAAACTAAAATAAGGGAAACAATTGGAACATGAAACCACTAATAAGTTTAACCCTCCACTAAGCTTATAGTTTTTCTCCATTCCGTCCTAAGACAAACCGTCTGTCAATCTATATCTCACTTCATTAAGTCTTGTTTAATTACCTTTTTTCAGGTAAGTTTCGGTCGGTCTCTATCTCTCTTTGTGTCGAGCTTTTGATAACAAATTTTTGTTTTTACGGAAGCATCTAATAGTCATCTTATAACGTGTTCAAACCACTTCAATCTATATTCCCTCATTTTTTTACATATCAGTACCATTGATACCTTTCTTTGAATATCTTTATTTCTTATCTTATCCATCTTCATATAAGTAAACATTCATCTTAACATTCTCATTTCGACTACTCCTATTTTATGTTCATGTTGACTATGTGCTGACTAGTATTCCGTTCCATATAACATTGCCGGTCTTACAGCTGTTCTATAGAATTTTTCTTTTAGCTTAAGGGGAATTTTGCGGTCACACAAAAATCCTGATGCACTCCGTCATTTTATCTATCCTACTCTAATTCTATGATTTACATCCTTATTAATCTTACCACCTTTTTGCAAAATTGATCCCAATTACCTAAAAACATCTTTCTTGGGTACCTCTTGACCAAGTAAATGCTCTGTGTCTTGATCACCATCTCTTACTCTCGAAAACTCACACTTCAAATACTCTGTCTTGCTCTTGCTTATCGTGAATGCTTTAGACTTCAAAATGTTTATTCACAATTCCAATTTTCTATTAACACCATCTTTGGTCTCATCAATTAGTACGATATCATCTGCAAAAAACATATACCACAATACTTTCTATTGAATATCTTTCGTTAGTTCATCCATAACTAAGGTAAAGAGATACGGATTAAGAGCTGAACACCTATCGTGATAGAAAAATACCTTGATGTTTCATTATAAACTTTCACACAAGTGGTAATTCCATCATACATATCCTTAATTGCATTAACATACTTTAATGATACATTTTTCTTCTCAAGAGTCCACCATAAGACTTCTTTTGGGACCCTATCATATGCTTTCTCAAGATCTATGAACGCCATATGTAAGTTTTTCTTTTTTTTCTTATACCTTTCCATTAATTGTTACATCAAGAAAACAGTTTTTATGGTACATCTTCCTAGCATAAATCCAAACATGACAATCTATCTAATCTAACTTCCTGCCGGGCAACCATGACAATCTCTCTAATCTAAATTAACCTTGCTTGCCATTCAAATAAATCACAACTAATCTAACAAAATTGCCACGCAAAAATCAACCCCTACTGCGCATTTAGACTCCTACTGCTGCTTGCAGTCCGACAACTCCATCTCAACGAATACCCATATTTTAAAATCCAATACCACTAATCCACTATGAAAGCAATAATCAAGTTTAACACCCATAATGTCTTCATTGAAACTGAATGAAAGCCGGAAACTAAGACTAAATCTCAAATCTCATGGCTGCCCCAGCTTATTACGAAGACAACAAAAAACTCCCAATGGCTAACCCAACTTAAAACACTATCATAATCAAAGGGCAAACCAGTTAACTTCATCAACTGCCTATAAAAAATAAATTCATAAATATTACATTCAACTACTGAAACCTATTGCCAATTACGTGATTTAAAATACTATTATATCCGACGGACACTATAAACTCGTTCAAAATACTTAATGGTCCATGGTAGTCTTGTCATATTTCTTCTCATTTCTCTCTCGCACAACCAAACTTACCCTAAAGGAGAAAACTGTTAAGTTTGAGTCCCTACACATGTATACAAGTTAAGTTTTGGTCCAGTGGCGAAGCCAGATGGAGACTAGCTACCCTAAAGGAGAAAACTGTTAAGTTTGAGTCCCTACACATGTATACAAGTTAAGTTTTGGTCCAGTGGCGAAGCCAGATGGAGACTAGCTATGACCATGACATTACTATCTAAACAATAAAATATGCGGTTATTAAGTGACGGAATTTTTTTTAATAATTATATATACTTATATAATCAATTAAAATTAAAAATAAAATTTGGTACTAAAATTTGGTATGGGCTAAAAAATTTTACTGATTCCGCCACTGTTTTGGTCCCTGGTTAGAATACTAGATAAAACTTTTTTATTAGATAAAACTGCCACGTAAACTTTCTTAAGATGATAAACCGCCACAAAAAATTGTATAGTAACTAGAACTTCGACTGTTTTTTTTTTTTGCATAGGGACTAAAAATGAGAGCTATAGGGGCTAAGTGAATAGTTTCACCAATGTGTTTTGCAATTTATATTGGCAAACCAAAGTGAATACCTAATAAAAAACCTATAAGACATCATTGGTAATAGTGCTCTCCTTACTATACTTTGTAACCCACGCTCTATTTACTCCCCACTTGTAAGTTTAACCTGCATTCAGTGGTCGATTCAGATTGTTTCTTTAGCGAGGACAAGAAAATAGTTTATAATATTTTCACAGAAAAAATATTATAAATTTTTATAAATACATAATTTCGTGATAAAAAGAATCCAAAATAAGTTCCTACAGATTATAATTGTCTTCTATGTATTTTCAAATTCATATTTTGAAAATGTTATGAGTTTTTCATTGTCAATACTATCCAAAACATTTCTCAGATATGTAAAACAATCATTCAAGATTCAACTATTCATTTTCCTCTTTTATCTCTTATAACTTTCTACATTCATTTTAAAAAAATCTAATGGGGGCAATACCTATTTTTTTATGGGAGCAAACAAACATTTACAATTTTGTGGGGGCAATTTCCCCATGGTGCTGTACATGAATCCGCCCATGCCTGCATTTTATAAGATCCTGTTGTAAAGGAAGTATGATTAGAACAAAATCAAACCTTTTTGTGTTGTGCCGGAGTTTTAGAGTATATTACAACTAACAAGTCATGTGCTTTCCTTGACTGTAACCCTGCAACAATAAATTCCTTTTGCTTGTCAAATTGTGCATAGAACTGATAATGGTTTATCAGGAGGTCATGGAGCATGGGATTGTGTGTTTATTTTCTTTTTCCTCAAAATATCTAGTAATTCTTCCACTCAGTGAAAAAATAGAAAAAGCAGGAAAATTAACTGATGCAATACTGTGTAGGAGACACTTCTCAGAATATGCTGTGCAATGCTAATTCTCGTTCGTAGGCGCCTTCTGGCGGGTGATTTCACTTCTAATCTCAAGTTGCTGCAAAGTTATCCCTCTACAAACATTAGTCATTTGCTCCATGTAGCAAATAAGTTACATGTGCAGTCAGTCTAATGATTTTCACTGCTGATTATTTTGCATTATGTTTTTGTCTCTAACATAGTGTTTAATTTTATAATTGTAAGTTACTCGGTAATTGTAAATGTTGGTTCAGACTTCAGAGCAGCAACGAGTATTTTTTATGCCTTGGTTTTGTCATTTTATTTTTTTAATGGTAATCCCACATTACTATGATCTTGGTGGAATTCGCCTCTATAACTCTATTCACATTCAGTTTTTCACCTCCCGTGCACCCTCCAAAGAACAATATATTGTTGAAGCTTTAAGACGTATCATTTGCCCTTGTTGGCTGTTGATTTTCTGCTTGATTTTCAATGTTTATGACTGCATCCCACTCGCTCGATTACTTTCTTCTCTCATTTTGAATTCTAAGGCTGTTAGGGCAAAATCAAAGGAATGAAATCGAAAATGTGGGAAATTGAGAGAAAAAGTTTAGTTTCCATGCGGAAGCAAAGTTGGGACCAACATAAATGTAGAAGTTCTAAACATTGACTTCTAACACGCAGTTAAAAGAAGAAAGGAAAATCATTGAAGATGTTCTTTTATTATATTCTTTCGAAATTAAGTTCCATTGGATAACTTTTTCCCCTGATGTACCATTTCGGAAAGTATGTTACTGCGAAACTACGCTTGTCAAAAGCATGAAACAAATTTCGAGCTTTATTAACAATACGTATATAATCTCTATAAAATTGAAATGATAATCACCGTTTAGAAGCTAGGTTTGGGTTAAGTAGGCTTAATTTCGAGTCAAATGATATATTTTAATTTTAGAGGGACTTAAAACATTAAAATTTTAAGAAAATGTTAATTAATGTCCTAGTTACAGATAAAGGAACAAGGAACTAAAAGAAGAAGAAATTATTAAATGCACAAAATTGTATTGTTTATAATTCTTTTTTCATTCTCTTATAAGTTTCATAATAAATATTTTCTGTTTTTAACTCCTTAGTAGCTTAAAAGCATTGGTTAACAAGATTCAATATTTTACGAGATAAAAAGTTAATATTTTTAATTTGATTTTTTTTTGCCAACCTTGATCTTTCTTTACCACACTTTTCTCTTTATCATTGTATCTGATAAAGAATTTTTTTTTATATCAGATAACTTAATGAAAAGGTAGATTCTTAACATAATAAATGAAAATTTAAGGCTGTCGTCATTTGCACTCATCGAAAAAAAAACGATGACATTTGTTCGATTTGAATATAGATGTGGTTGAGAGATCTATTGTTCATGTAGTTGTAGAGATTGTCGCTAGAGTTGAGGTACAAGAGGCGTTTGACGATAATGGTGAAATGGATCTTAGTAGCAAATTAGAAATGTTTATTTTTTGTCCTATAAATTTTTTTGTAAGTTTTTAGTCTCTATAAAATTTGTTTGGTTTGGATTAAATTCGATTAATCCAAACTTAACTCTAAATCAAATAGTGATATACTTCAATTTTACTATAACTAAAAATTTATAGACAAAAAATAAGATTGTCAATTTTATTGGATAAAAAAGACATTTTAGCAAAAAGAAAAAAAGTAACTGCATAGAAACTATGGGCATGCAAACTCAAATTCGTTCACCCTATTTTGAAGACCAAAGTTTTGCTCAACGGTTCTATTCACCATTCAACTTGCATTTTGGTATAACACGTTTCATCCATGGTCCTATTCATGGCACACAAAAATTGCTTTTCATTATTAATATTTTCTTAATTAAAATGCTGAATTTTATTATAAAAGCCGACCTTAGCTCAGTTGGTAGAGCGGAGGACTGTAGTGGGTTTGTTTCTGCAGACAATCCTTAGGTCGCTGGTTCGAATCCGGCAGGTCGGATTTTGTTTTTTCTTTTTTAAGGAAATTTCTACACCATATTATCAATGTTAAATACCACTTGGTACATTACATACATATAAATTGTGGGGACATTAATTCATAATCATCACCTAAGCCGTCAAAGTTTAAAAATTATATATATTTGTACGATTTATTTTTTTGAGATAATATAAATTTTTACGATGTTGCTCATATTCTTGTTTTTGTGAGAATCACATTTTTTAATTAGAGATACATGAGACAATGACTTTTTTTTTCTTCTGGAAAATAATCATAGCATTTTATTATAAAGAAATTGTTCAAACAGAAATTACATGATTAAAAGTATAGATACTAAGAAATAATGGAATCATCCTAACTAGGTCATGAGTAACCTTACTAGCTTGATGAGACAATGACTTATGTTATGTTTAGTTAAGGGGATAAAAATAAAAGAATCTTTTAAATTAAAGTAAAGTATTAAAAATGGAATCTTACTTGAGATCCATCAAATTTCTCTCATATTTCACTCCTCCCTTCCTAAATCAAACACAACATTAGTTCAACATTAGTCCTGAATTTTTTTGGTTGTATATTTCTTCATTAAGTCTCTTAATATGTGTTGCTAAATAAGGAGTACATCTTTTTAATTTTCGCTTCATTGTGTTGTTGGGTTGGTTGCATAGATAGGCCATGGTTGGTGCTCAGAAGGAAGAACAAGTAGGATTGGTGGACATTAAATAGACATAAACTTGATATATATACTCACACGTATGTAAATAAAATAGGAAAAGATAATTACATAAAGGAAATGAAAGTGGAGCTAATTAACCCTTGACCTTTTACATCTATAGAAGAAAGATATTGCTGGCAATTAATCATTCTACTTTACCTAATTACCTTAATGACGATTTGGATAAAGGTTTCAACTCTAAAGGAACGTTTATTTCACGGTATAATTTTTACATTTTTGATAATACATACCTAAAAATATTATACTTAGGAATGTTATTCCGATAGACATGTTTGATCGGTATATAGAATTATAGAAAATTTTCAATTCAATTAATTAAAAATAGAAATAAAAAAATTAAAAAGTAAAAAAAGAAATATATTTAAATGTGGTGGGAATAAATAATTATTATAGAAAACAACTCTCATTCTCATGAGAATATCATGTACTCATCCCTCTTCATGAGAATAGAGTTCACTTGAAACATGAAAATATAATATTACTGAAAATACAACTTATCCAAAAATAAATTCTCATAAACTTCTAACAAATATATATATATATATATATATATATATATATATATATATATATATATATATATATATATATTCTCAACCTCATATTTTCGGAATAGAAGAACATGACGTTAAAAAAACGTTCCCCAAATGATCATTTGTAGACTAAATTGTAATTGTAACCCTTTATAATTCTTAATTTTGCGATTTTGATCCCTTTATTTTTATTTTTTCAATTTTAGTCTTTATTTTAAAAAATCACAATTTTGGTTTAATCTTCAATTTTATATATATTTATTTCTTTTATTTTTATATTTTAATTAATTAAATTATTTGTTAATGATATCTTAAGTGAATATATAAGATTTATGATTCAATTGGACTAAAATAAAAGGGAAAAAAATATATGCAGAATTGAAGATTGAATTAAAATTATAGATTTAAAAAAAAAGAGACTAAAATTGGAAAAATTAAAACATGGGAGAATCAAAATTGTGGATTAAGAATTATAGAGAACTAAAATTATAATTTGGCTTTCTTTTTATTATGACAAAGGATATTGTTCTTTCAAAGATGCAGTTATTCATCTAGTCGTGAAAAAGAAAATATAAGGCTTAAATAATTGTAATTTTAGTCACTTGATTGTGATTAATATGCAATTTTAATCTTCCGAATTTTTTTTTCGAATTTAATCTCTTAATTTTAATTATTACAATCAAGACAATATTTTTTTAATTTTTTTTTTACAATCACGTCTTTCCATTATTTTTTTTATTTAAAACCCACAAATTTCCATTTTTGGATATTATATAAATATAAAATAATGGAATGACTTAATTGTAATAATAAAAAACATGAGGGCCGGGATTAAATTTAAATAAAAAATGTTGAGTAACTAAAATCATACATAGTCATAATGGAGAGAAAAAAAATTATTTAAGATAAATTACAAACAATAAACTTGTGTTTCTGCCTAATTCGAATAACTTGTTACTATTTTTTATTTGTTTCTTTGTCCCTCTCTTAATTAAAAAATGGCAAATGATTAAAAAAAATAGTAATTAAAAAAGAATATTATATTTTAAACACGATTGGCGTGACCTTGGTCAAAGAGAGAGGCAAGAGGATAGGAAAGGAATGGGATAATTTTAATACGTGGAGACGTATCTAATTGTTTGTTATAACCAGTAAAGGAGACATTATCTACTCTCATTGTCTAATTATAATAAAATGGTTGAAATTAAGGAGATTATACAACTGTGTGCAGGTGTAAATATAGAATTGTATGTTCTCAAGTTGTAATATGCATGTTCTGTTAAACAGGTATAATGAAATTAGGAACACCCTTGAACGAGGGAAGATAATTACTTATGAGATGGCAAGCTATTGTTTCCTACACTACGGTCAAACTTTACATAATTAAGTATGAATTACAGCGAAGCAAAAAGTAGGTAGCAAGGCCGTGGTGAGCAATATATATGATATGATATGGTATGGTATGATATCTACCTCTTTCAAACTCTCTGATTACGTGCGATTGAGTACTCCTCTCATATTGATCGATCAAAATGAATTTGAATGCAAATGAAAGTATGTTCCTTTCAATTACAACAGTGGATGAGGCGACGCACAGGTACATGGTATGCCTGGCTGCGCCACCCCATATTGTGTCAGATGGGTTATGGGGAAGTGGTGCAACAAATAGGAAACCAATGAAATCTTTTCTCCCATTGTTTGAGTTACAGGTCCTTGTAATATTTGCCATCACCCAAACCTGTCGTCTCCTCTTCAAGCCCTTGGGGCTCCCTATATTTATTTCACAGATGATGGCTGGCCTCATTCTACAAGCTTGTTTTGTGTTGGAACCATTGGCCACATACACGAGGCTCTTGTTTCCGTATGGAACTCACGACACCATTACAACCATATCATCCATTGGTTTTGTTCTCTTCATTTTTATAAACGGTGTACAAATGGATTTTGGGTTGATAACAAGGATGGGAAAGAGGGCATGGACCATTGCCATATCGGGTTTGCTAGTACCCATATTTTGTGCCATTTCCATACTAAGCTTATTTCCAGCTGTTACCCGCATTGGAAACTACGATGATTTGGTTGTTGCATTGGTCTCCCACACCGTAATTTCATTTGCGGTCATTGCTTCTTTTCTTAATGAACTTCAAATCCAAAACTCCGAACTTGGGAAATTGGCATTATCTTCAGCATTGATCAGTGACATATTGTGCACAATCGTTACCGCCACCGGCACTGCTATTATGGTTACTGAGGATTCTAATGTCAAAGAGGTTATAAGAAACATCTTGTCTTTGATATGTATGGGTATCTTTATCCCATTATTGTGTCGCCCAGCAATGTTATGGATCATCAAACATACCCCAGAAGGGAGAGCTGTGAAGGATGGTTACGTTTATGTCATCATCGTACTAGTCTTCACTTTAGGTTGGCTTTCCGTTAAAATAAATCAAGAATTCGTGCTTGGAGCTTTCATTTTGGGATTGTCTGTTCCAGAAGGACCTCCACTAGGATCTGCATTGGTTAAGAAGCTTAATTTCTTTGGTACCACCTTCCTTTTGCCAATCTTCGTCACTATCAGTGTGTTGAAAGCAGATTTTTCCTCCACTTATTCATCCACATCAGTTATGACTATCACTTCCATCGTCATCCTCACCCATTTGGTTAAAATCATAGCATGCCTTGTACCTTCCCTCTATTGCAACATGCCGTTGCGTGATGCTCTCTCTCTTGCCCTCATTTTGAACTCCAAAGGCGTTGTGGAAATTGGCCTCTACTGCTTCTTATACGACACCAATGTAATTGATGGCCTAGCATTTGGATTAATGATTTTGAGCATAATGATGGTAGCATGCATTGTGCAATGGTCTGTCAAGTTTTTGTATGACCCTTCAAGAAAATTCGCTGGATACCAGAAAAGGAACATGATGAATTTAAAACCGTGGGCTGAGCTGAGGATGCTGGTGTGCATTCATAAACCAATTCACATATCGTCAATGATAGATGTGCTTGACCTGTGTTGTCCAACAACAGAAAGTCCAATCGTTGTGGATGTATTGCATCTGATAGAGCTAGTTGGACGCGCCCTACCCATTTTCATTCCCCATCGCCTTCGAAGGCAAGCATCAGGATTGCAACACAAGTCATACTCTGATGATGTCATTCTTACTTTTGACATTTATGAGCATGACAACCCACATGCTGTATCTGCATACCCTTGCACAGCAATAGCTCCACCCAACCTCATGTATGAAGATGTTTGCAACCTTGCCTTTGACAAAGTTGCATCCATCATAATTCTTCCATTTCATCAAAGATGGTCTAGTGATGGGGAAGTTCAATTTGATGACAAGAACATAAGGACACTAAATAATAGGGTCCTAGAAATATCTCCATGCTCGGTTGGAATACTTGTGACTCGTGCCTCTCACCAAATTAGAGGTTCCACCACTCGATTAGCCCTAATTTATTTGGGCGGACATGATGATGAAGAGGCCTTGTGCATAGCTAGGAGAGCAATTAGGAACCAAGGGGTGAACCTTGTTGTTTACCACCTTGTTTTTAAAGCAGATGATGAGTGGGGGCAAATAGTGGATGATGAGCTAGAAGATATGAAGCATGCACATGAACATAATATAAGGTATCAACAAATCATAGCAACAGAAGGATCCCAGACAGCTGCTTTTCTTAGTGACATAGTGAAAGAGCATGACTTCTTTATAGTTGGGAGGCGCCATGGGATTGAATCCCCTCAAACTGATGGACTTACAGACTGGAGCGAATTCCCAGAATTAGGTGTCATTGGTGATTTTCTTGCTTCACCAGATTTGGAGAGTCGTGCATCAATTTTGGTCGTGCAACAACAACTCTCACCAAAGGCACATTCTGGCTGGTTATTTTAGTTTTCTAGTCAAAACAACAACACAAATGCATTTTTTTTTTTTTGAGAAATTCCATGACATTCTTCAAATTTTAAGAGTTTTGATATTGTTATTTAGAATTTTTCTCACTCTTTTTCTTAGTATATGTAAACTCATTCAATTATTTAATCTAAGAAATATATCAAAACTCTTTTATTTGTCTTCATAACATATCAATTATTTCTCTTTCTCTCTCTCTATGTTTTTTTTACATTATATTTTTAGGATAGCTAAAGATCCATACACTCCCTTTCCGAGTTTTGGGTAGTGTGTTTTTTTATTTATAAAATTCATACCTTCTGGTACTTTTTTTAATACAAGGTCTTATAAATAATATTGTGAGTATATATTTATGATTTTTTTATTATATAAATAATATAATGTTTATAAATATTAATTTTTAAAAATATCAATTAAATATTTTTGAGTTTGGGAAATTTTTAATTTTTTCTAAAACTTAAAAAGGTGATAAGTTTTAATGGTCCAATTCGATGATTAACTCAACTCAATTCAATTAAATTTAAATTAAGTTTTAAAATAAATATAAAAAAGATAAACATAACTCAAATCAATTAATTTTAATTTGATTGAGTTAAAAAATAGACAAAACTGAAGACAACTTAAATCACTTACATCCCTAATTTATTCATTTAAAATCATGCTTGTTTATTATTTTTATTTTTATAAATCAATTTTTCAACTTAAGAAATAAAAAAAAACAAAGTTTTTTTAATGATTATTATTTATTTTATTTTTTCTAAGTTCATGTTTTTATTATATTTTAATATATGAAGAAATGAATTGTAACCAAGAAAAATAATAATGAATTATTGATATGTAAGATAAATAATTTAACTCTAACATCAGAAAATTAAAAAAACTATTTGTAAAAAGGACAAATTTTAAGATTCAATTCGAATGCAATTAAAGATTAAGGTGGATATTTGCAAAAATGATAAATTTTAAGGATTAATTGGAAAAAATAAAATTTATAGTGTCTATTTGTGAAGGGATAAAAGTTAAGGATCAATTAGGATCAAATTAAAATTTAGGGCGTCTATTTTTTTAAAAAAAGTTTGAAGAAATTTATTTTCCTAAAAAAAATATAACTCTATCTTATCACGTCCAATTTCTCATTCACTTTCATCATGCACATATATATAATATAAATAAAAAAGAATAAAAATATAACCAAATCATGGATCCGATCGATGATGACTTTGACATGGATGGGAAGGAGTGCATGCAATACTCCATTATACCTAATAAAAGTTTGAATATAAACAAATCTCCAAAAAATTATGATTCGGCCTTTTAATAAATATTTTTTCATTACAATCTGAATACCTTAAAAAAAAGTGAAAAGATTAATTTTTAGTTTTTACACATGACATAGGGATTTGGGGGGAAACATAAATATTTGAAATTTGGTGTCGTTCCAGTGTGGGAAGAGAGAGAGATGGTAGAATCTGGCGAGCTCCGCAGGTATGGCATTGTGTTAATTCGCTTTCTGATTCACATTATTCTCTCTCTCACGCCGTTCCCGTTGAGTTGAGTTGTGTGTTTCAGTCGAATTGCAGAGATTCAGAAGCTTTGTAATGCTAATGACGACGAATTGGACAACGAATGTGCTCTTCTTCATTTTCAGGTTAGGTTGGGTTAGGTTAGGTTATTTACTATTTCCCTTCTCACTCTCTCAATTCAATACCCTTCTTTGGAAATTCAAGGTCACTCCCTTTTATCTTCTCATCTTGTGTCGAAATTGAATGTTAAACTTTTGTTGCTCCTCTACACTGCAGATGCTAATTACCTACACCATTTGGAAAAGGAGATTAACAACCTCCACCTTCAAACAGCCCAAGTAGCAAATCAGATTCACCTTCCTTCCAAAACTAACGACGATGATCTGTCTGTGTCTCACTCACCATAGACGTAGATCACATCACACAAAGAGCACCCCCGAGCACGCCAAAGATGTGTAATTTCTCTTTCAATATGAAGTGAGCTAGCACTGAACTGCATCATAATAAATATGATCCAGCCTGTAACTGTTTCTCTTTCTTAACTTAATTGCATTTGCATGCACATATGTTTGTGTTGTGAACGAACAAGGCTATATATGTGTATGTGTTGCTTACAATGATGTTTAAAGCTCCCAAAAGGATTGTGGGAACGAATGCATAAGCTGCAAAATTGGCTATTTCCTCACCGATCAGTACAAATTGCATGATTCAGAAACCACTACGTTAATATATATTTGAGCTAGAATAGGTAAAAGGGGGAAAAAATGAAAATCACTCACTTGAAATCATTCCAGCTCACCACCACGGCTCATACAGATACGAATTGTTCTATATATGTGTTAAAAATAAAATAAAAAAGTTGCGTCGTGTCGTCACAATCACCCAAAAAGGTCTCAAGCTTGCAGGGCCAAGATGTCTGATCCAAAATGCCTTGACCTTAATTTGATGCATGCATAATCAAAAAGATTGGAAAGAAATTAATTAAATGGGCAAGAGATGGATGATTAAAACAAAAATAAAAGAGAAGGGAATAATTACGTACCTTATCCTTGGCAGCCTGCAGCAAACAAGTATTGTAGCTAAAACCCCATCTTAATTGGTTTGCATGAAATTATGACGCGATGTAGATTCAGATTATGAGGTTGGGGCGTTCTCTCCAAAGAGAGAGGGGAATTGAGACGCAACAGGTAACGGTAAATTCGTTACCTATACGTAGCCCCATAAACAAATGCCAAACACAACACCCCTCATCACGTCACTTGGATTTTTATTTTCAATTTTTTTACACATGTTAATTTAATTACAAATAAACAGCATACAGGTAAAACGAACTTTATCAACTTTCATTTGATTACTGCATATTGCATGTATACTTCTATCGGCCAACCTAGCTACTTCAAATTCAAAATATAACATTTTAACATGTGAATAATTATTTGTTTTATTTACGAGTATGCACATCAGTTCTTGTGTTGTTCATTTACATTAAAGTGCTATCTAAATTTTAAGAATAAAAAATAAAACAAACATAATTTACAATAATCAAAACAAAACAAAAATTGTAAGGAAAAAAACAAACTGAATTAAACAATAACAAAAAACTTTTAAGTTATGCATTCTATTCAACTAATTGTATTAGATTCCCTTGATTAAATTAGTTAATTTTGTTTGTATATTAAGGTTAAAAAAATTAATATAGCATTTAATTATCCTTAACATAAATGAAGCCTATTCTTATTTTTTTAAAATATTTTTATTGACTTTGGTAGATACATTATTTCACTTAACGCTTTGTCATAATTCATGTAAAAAAAAAAAAAAACACTTTGTCATAATTAAAGGGAATCCATACGTTTGTTGTTTTTCAAAAGTATCTACAAAAGCTCGTTTTCCATAAACAAAATTTGTTGTTTGTCCCTTATTTTCCACTGCGGTGCTTCGGTGGCAAACGGATCATACTATATCATAGAAGACCAATGAGTTTATTGAAGGATTAGTTTGCAATACTATAAGTTGAACCACCACAAATTTTTGGTACAAATTGCATCACGCAAATACATTCTTATTATTTTGACAGTGGAAATTGTACCAACCACTTTTGGCGTGGCATGCATGCAACAAAATCAAACATAATCATCCTCATGAAATGTTTCTTTTTCTTCTTCTTCTATATATTCAAAACGCCTACAGGCAGGGCAGAGTCCGTGGTAGCAGTGTTTGGATAATGTCAACTTGCAAACTTTCAATCATGGAAGTTAAATTTGCTGTGACCATATTAATCTCTCTTCTAATTTTCATGTTAGCACATGACAATCAGGAATGACTCATACATTCTGATTGAGAGGAACTGTCGGTTCAGGAACTGGATCTTGGTTACCTTCACTATCAGATGGTTGGGATTCATGTTTGGCAGCAGCCTGCAACACCCGGTTCTGAACATCTGATGATGACGGTGATGTAGGTAATCCTAAGCCATTTGACTCTAATTTTCCAGCAGCCCATGAAAATGCTTGAGCTCCAAGTCTAACAGGAGAAAGCAACAACCTTTGAAAGACAAAATAAGACAATAAGGTCAAATTTCGTAATAGATGACAGAGTAAAAATGCTAAGAAAGAATATAGAATCTGGTATTTTTTGTTAGCTGCTATTTCCTAAGCTAAACCACATCTTTCTAGACAGAAGATTGATTATTTATTAAAAAAATTAGTTTTCCATTCTTCTGGGAGAGAATTATATTATAGATGTAATAATATCAGATCGATCTCGTCTCCCCTAATTTTTTAACATGCTTGAGTTGGACTCTGGTATATAGCAGTTTAAAGGTAATTGGAACAAACACCAGCCAGATTGTAACTCTATCCTAGTTACAAGTTTCAAAGTGTATTATTCATATTTATGCACAAGTCACGTTTAAGATCTTATTTATCAGGACACAATAAAAATTTCTTCCATGCATACTATGTTCCAATAAAAAATTTCTAGGTATTAGTAAGCAAAGATATTTGTCATTCTCAACAAAAATAAAAGAAACGTCATGCCTAAAGAGTTGGTTTAGCTACACGAATTCCAAAATGAATAGTGTTTAAATATATGTGTCGCATGCTCTATATTCACGTATATCTGTCTAGGGGAGCATATGAACACATTTTCTGATCCTTTCACATGTCTAAAATCATGACTTTTGTGTCTGTGTAATAGTTAACATGATTCATAATATATAGGCAACAGTTCAAAACATAAAAAAGACCATTCTGACAGACCTTTCATGAATATTAAGATAAATTGTGCAAAACTGAAAATATATGACATGGTCATAAGATAATATTTAAATTACTAAAAGGCTGTTTACTTTCATGATTATATGACCAAATATCCATCATGAAATATACTTACCTCGCATCTTGTTTTAGATCTTCTGAGTTTTCATATGAAGAAACCCGCAAATAGATGGTCTGGTATACAGGGAACCATTGGTAAGGAAATGAAAAATCTCTGATGTTATTGACCAAGAGACCATAAAACATGACAGAACATGAGAATTTCCCAGCACACAAATATTATGAGCCAGCCATGTGATTTCCAACATAAGTGGATATATAAACTAAACTCTCACTGAAACTTTCAAAGAAACAATTTGATTGAAAAGCACTTGCTGAAAGGAAAATGAACATACCAAACCGAGGCCAAATGCACCAATCAACTGTAATGTCTTCTCCCACTCTGAGACAATATTGATTGTGCTTTGTCAAATCAGGCAAAATAAAATAGCCTCATCCCACTTGAGGATGGTGAACAATAAAGTGATGGAAGTCTTTAGGTTTTCATTAAAAAGAAATCATAGACATTGAGTCACTCATGCATGATGTTTGATGGATTTAGAGCTTCAGTTTAAGCTACTGAATCAAAATGAATTTGCATATAATATATAACCCCTTAATATAGTGTGAGAAAAAGTAGACCAGTCACTAATCAGCTTCACAAAAAATCTGTTTGTAGGCATATACATGCAGGGGGACCTATCAAAATGAAAATGAAATTCTACAACCGCCATAGAATTTGGATGTAACCCAAAAATTGAAGTTTCAATTTCTTAGATCTTAACAAATTGATAGTTTATGAACATGCACCCACCTAATAATGCATAAAGCCCTGCAATAAGTACCTGAGTCAAAAGTAGTTGCATTATTAGCAGATAATAAAATTGAAAGCAATCATGTAACTATTTCCAAATCACATAAAAATATGAATGAAAAGATTCCTTCATGATATCAAAAAGGTAGACAAAATATTTATTTAAGATTATTGTCTATTACATAGGAATATTTAGTTACATACATATTCAAGAAACAATAAGTAAATTTCTGAAAATGTTAGAACAATGGAATAAATCAAATAACTAGAAACCATTATCAAATTCTCACCCCCCCCCCCCTACTTTTCTCAACCCAAATTGCTCCACTGAATATTGTTTTCTACCCTATGATGGTGTTATACATATCATGTTATGAACACACGAACCTTATTAAATTGACTTATAGCTAACATAGAAAAATCCAACCAAATTGACAAATAACAGTTGGAAAATCATGAAGATGTCATTCAAGTAACGTGACACTTACTGTACCATAACCTAAAAGTTGCCAAGGAGAAGGACTAACATCCTCCAGAATTGCTTCAGCTTCCTGTATATGTACCGAAATGCATGTGCATCAATGAAAACCCAACATATATAATCAAGTTAAAGTTTCTCTTTTAAACTTTTATATGTCTTCAAAATAAAAGCATAAACACAGAAACAGATGGGACCCAGGACACAATAAAGAAAGAAATCAACAAAAAGCAGTTAGAGTAGTTACAGAATTAGTTAGGTAATAAAGAGTAGTGAAAGAATTGGTTAGGTAGCTGGCTTGAATAGTAGGAGGGGGTAAAAGGGAACTCCTGGAATTTTAATATTGGAGAAACCAGCATTAGCTCAGTTGTAAAGGGAAAAACCTTGGAAGGAGTATTCTCTTTTTTCTCTGCTTGTCATTCGATCCATCATCACAGATGCATTCTTTAAGTTTCTCTCTTCTCGGTTTTCTAACCTCTCTTAAATTTCAGGTTCTGTTTTCGGGTTTGTAACTGACACACACACAGAGGAAGTCTTACAAGAATAAATAGAAAGAAGGCTGGCATAAATCTTAATTATTCAATACAATGTCAGAGATAAGCAACTACTAGATTAGAAAGTTATAGTTTCACTTCTGTCCTAAAAGAAGATTTATAAAGCAACTGCATTCTTAATAAAGTCCTAAATAAATGCCATGGGGCAACTTTAAAGTTTACTAAAATGAAATGCAGAATCATACATGGTTGCAACTTTTGTGTTAATTTTCAAAAGACATACAACGAAACTGAGGGTGAACCCTGGCACAGCGGTAAAGTTGTGTCTTGGTGACTTGTTAGTCATGGGTTCGAATCAGGAAACAGCCTCTTTGCATATGCAAGGGTAAGACTGCGTACAATATCCCTCCCCCTTACCTGCGCATAGCGTGGAGCCTCCGGCCAGTGGGGTACGTAGTTTTTTTTTTTTTTATACAACGAAACTGGAAGACGAAGGAAGCAAGCCAATGGCTTACTGTAGAAATCAATTTGGTGATTTTAGGCTTTTAACCAAATGATTAATTTACAACAAGGAGCTTAAAGTCATGGCTGAAGCACCTAAGTAGCAGCATCATTACCAAACCTATAGAGTTTTCATCCCATTATTTTTGGATACTCAAGCTAACAAAATTGGTAAAGATACAGATAAACAACAGTAGTTTGACGAATACCTCATTGAGTATGGAAAGTGCTGTTTCAGGTTTGAGTTCCTTGATGCGGAGACCTTGTTGCATCCAAGACTGAAAGCCACCTTGAACCAAGTATGGATTCTGTAATATCATACACAGGTTTTTAATTTTCCGATGCTCCATTATATGGATTTGATTTCAAAGTTGGTGATTAAGTGGATTGTGCAGAATGTATCTGTTAGTCAACCTGGGCAATACAAACCACCACTAAGGCACAGACACTTGAATTAAAAGGAGCTTTCTTTATGTCTATGACATATCTGACAATCAGCATTTGTGTTGACAAGGAAGGACTAAGTGTTAGTTTGAACATATACAAGTTAGGGCATCTGGAATTCAATCAAATTCATTTATTTTTATTTTTCTCATTTAGAGTTTCAAGCCATCAAAGACTCATGTCCTTTGCTGGAGTATCATGAACTAGCTCATAAATCATCATATTTTAACCTCACAGTATGAGTTCAATCCATTTTCATTCAGAACTATCATGTTATATTTGATATTAATGATAAAGACACCGCTAAGGTTGAAATCAAGCAGAAACTAACAGAGTTAAGTTATGTGGAATAGTAGGAGTACATTTGCCAGAATTTTTCTCTATTATCTTACTTTTCCTCCATGGCAGCAGGGACAGGTCTAGAGGGGGCTCGAGATTTTTGGTATATATACATGTATAGTTTTAAGTTAGTTAGTATAAAATTATGTAAAATTAATTGTGCATGTTATTATAATAATAATGGTTAAGGTTAGTTAATGCAAAACTGTATAAAATTAATTGTGCATGTTGTTATTGTAATAACGATTAAGGTTAGTTAATGTAAAACTAGTTGCATTTGTTGTTATTATTGCAATAGTTAAAGTGATAACTAGTGTCAAATTGTGTAAAACTAGTTGTGTTTGTTGTTATTATGATAATGGCTAAGGTTATTATCATTTAAAATAAAAATTAGTTTTAATTTTATGTGTAAAAATAGTAAATTATTAGAAATTAGACATTTAAACAATTATAAAGGAAAGAAAAAGAAATTCAAACCCCCTTAATAGGTTTCTACATCTGTCCCTACATGACAGAGCTCTTCAACCCCAACCTTTAAATACAAAAGTCAATTTCAAGGGTTCTATATCAGATATGGAAGCGACATAAACTGTTCTGTGTTACCTAGATCCCAAATCTCATAGTACAAAGCTAAACTCAGCCAAGAATGTTATGTAATATATCAGTAGTTTTGCAGCAAATATCTCAGCAGGTATTGAAAGACTTGCCTTGACCCCAATTTTCCTCAAGGATCTTGCAATGCCTTTAGAACGAGTACCATCAGCATCCAACACTATAACCCTGGAACTGTCCTATTGGCCAGAGAAAATAAGATTTTGAGACATCATTTCTCATGACAATTCCTAATCACATTTAAAAAGTATTCGGCTATTGGCACACAAACTCAACACATTGAATATGTGACTATCTCTTACCGTGAACTTTTACCTATTGTGAAAGATGCAACATATCTAGGCACAAGCTTTAAAAGCCCCATTTAATGTCCTAGAAAACATTAAAATGATGAAACTGCCAAAAGACAATGCTTATTTTATAAATACCATATAACTTTAGCAAGTAGTTATTGATATCCCCATTAAGGTTCAATACTTTCACACCATAATATTAAAATAGAGAGAGAAATTGAAGGGCATGTATAAAATACTGCTTTGCAAAGAATGTCATGTAGAAGAAAACCTCAAAAGAGGAAAAGTTTCTGGGCTTATTCCAAGAACTTTCACGTAATTTTATTCAGAACAATAGACCCTATTCCAAGATACGGTAAACACCTTAACCATCTTCAAATTTTGAATAATAGCAGCAATCAAGGAATCATCAAGTTCTCTACCACTCTTCAACAACTTGCGTATGGAGCCATCAACCTGAGAATTGCATAATATGTTATATTAGCAGTAGACAGGTTATATTAATTGTTAATCCATCTAACAAGCAACCAAGAATCAGGATTTGTTCCATTTAACAGAGTTAAGGTGTACCACAATTATCCAAGTCACATCTCCTAAACATTATTGTTCTTTAAACAAACCTCAAGAGGAGTTATACTTGCATAACGAAACCTAGCAGCCCGTCGGAGATCAGGAATGCCATATTTTTCTCGCATTTCCTGCAGAAAAAGACCAGTAACTCCATTGGTCAATTTTGATATCAAAATAGTTAGCCAAACAAATGCAAAAAGATAGGAAAACTTCCAAAATATGAGGAGACAATAGTTCAAGTTTGGAAGAAGTGTTGAAAAAAAATAGAATGGGTATCAAAACAAGGGATAGTCAGACTTTACCTTCATAAACTATACAAATGTTTTTCCTGCTATGAATAAAATCCAGAAAAATTAATCATAACTTGCCTCAGAGCGGACATCAATAAGTGCAGCATTTGCGTCCTCAGCCAAAAGCTCGAAAGCTGATTTAGGGGACAAATCTCCTGAGTAACCTCCATATGTCCACAACCAATAAAAGGCCCTGCATATCTATGCAATCTATTACAGAGAGCGTTTGTGATGCAAATTTTATTCTTCAATAGACAAATAACAAAATTTTACTTTTGAGGAAGGAGAAATTCACATACCATAATGTGGCTGAAGAGCCTACAAGAACAACAAATGGAATGATTGGGTCATTTGGATCCAAGCCAAGACTCTTCTCCAATGAATAGACAGCCATGTATATCTTCCGATGGAGTATAAATTGTCATAATACATAAATAGACTAGAAACAGATAACAAATTTAGAATGCTTGTGAAATAAAACAGCAAATTGAGAGCATGGATTCAGAATATTTCAACCACCAATAAGAGCAAAGAACTTCTTAAGCAAAGCTGATGAAAAAGCACCCATGAAGATGATTTGACTCAACTTATTTGATAATTCAAATCAAGTTCAAACAAACATTAACCAATATGAGATTTCAAGGGAAGTTAAGACTTATAATCAGGTAAAGTTGAGAGTAAAGTATCTTATTGAAACTTATATGTTTCTGTAAAATGGTACCCTTTGAGTTGCAGACCCAACAGGCCTCAAGATTTCTGTTGCTTTATCTTCATATACATTCACTGTATCCCTAATTCCTGCCGGAAGGAGCTCCTTGGCTGAGCCATATAGGTAGACAACATAGGAAGCCCCACTTGTTAGAGAACTCTCTACAACTATAATTGTGCGGCGCAACACATCAATAGCCACAGCAGGTGCTTTATTTGTGACTCCAGTCAGCTCACTTGAAAAGCTGGTTAATTTCTTATTTGTTAATTTCCCTGTTTGATCAACAGAAGAAAATGCCTTACTAAAAGCATTATCTACAGATTTAGTAGCAGTTTTAACAATAGAATCTACAAAAGAAGTGGCTGTATCCAGTGAGCTTCGTAAAGCATTTTCTCCCTTATTGATTGAGGCACTGAATGATTCATTGATTCCAGCAACAAGGTCTCCAACACTTGCTTTTGTACTGGCTAATAATTCATTGTCCACATTAATTGAACTAGGACTTGGTGCAAAGTTCTCTGGCATTATATCAGCAGTCGATAGTGTTTCTGGTTGTGCTGGTGTCACTAATGTGTTAGATCCTTCAGTTGCCTGTTCTGCAAAGTCCACAAATTCATCCGGCACAGTAGATAAATGATAATATTCCATGTGTCTGACTTCCCCATTACTCAGTGAATGATGCCCATCTGTTGTCACTGGTGAATAATCCCACGTGCTTGTAAGGTATCCTGGTTCACTTGTAGAAGAAAAACTACCCAATACTGTCTTTGTAGCTTGCACTGCAAATGAATTTCTCAGTGAATAAGTTCCATATTGTGAAGCCAAATGCACACCTTCTTCAGCCACACATCTGCTCTCAAGATCCTTTTGAATGGGGTGCAATCCCCCAAACAAGGGAATCTGCAGGAACAAGATCAAATTGCCTCAAGTAAACAAAAACTAACAAACAGTGATAGATAAATAAAACTAAAGTATTTCCATCTCAGAGATTTTTCATTGATGGGTATGATGATTGATGAACAAAGCAAAAGCACAGAACATCGATAGAAGACTGAAGAAATTTACCTGGGAAGATGTGGAATAACGTGGGGTGGCTGAGCAAACAGGCAACATTCTCATATTGATGATCACTGAACACATCAATCAAACATAACCCGCTATCATCCTCTTCCTCTGCTTGAAATCAACACATGCATTTGTTATTTTACAAATTGGAGTAACGAGAACCATGATTTTCAAAACAAAATGTCATTGTACTCCAAATCCGATATCAATTTTGAGTTTCAGAATAACAAGCATCAAATCCAAATTAATACAATGTGTAAAAATGGAAGGCACTGACCTTAGCTCCTTTGCTTTGCGTGTTCTTTTTGTTAATTTGTTGTTTGAAATTTGATTGAGCTTAAGGTTTATTTAAAAAATATTTGTGGAATATTTTGGTAGATTATCCAAATGGAAAGGGAGGATATGGTGGAACACGGCCGGCTCATCCTATTTGCTTTCTCGTTTTGTCTCTTATGCACCATAGACACCACAGAAACTCACGTCACACATGGATCACCCGTTTTGATGCCAAACAATTTTACTGACACTGACATTCCCATGGAAATAAGCTGGATTTTTTTGGTATACTTTAGAATTTCAATAACGTTTTATGTATAATTTTGAGTTTTAATATATTTTCCTGAATTTTTAAGGATTTTCGTTATTAGTGGCAATCATGTTCCAAATCCTGAACTATTTCTTCTATAAAATTTTGTGTAGTTGTAATTTAATTTTAAAAAATTATCCCAACTTTAAGGGGGATTAAGAGACAAATAAATCAAGTTGTCTACTCTCTAGTTAGAAATTATAGATTTTATGTTAGTTACCAAATTTTTTAAGTATATACTCAATGCTTAAAAATTTATGAATTATCTCATCAACAATTAATATGACAAGACATTTATTTTTTTTAAATTATGATTTTAATCTCTTATTTCTTACAAAATTCACTTTTTATCGTCTTTTCACAAAATTTGTTTTTGGTTTCTTGATTTTTAGACCAATTTTTGTTTCCATAGGCTTTTTGCTATGCAAAGGTAAGAGAGAGAGATTTTATGTAGTCTTATCCTTGCATATGTAAAGAGGTTGTTTCTGAATTCAAATTCATGACTAATAAATTACCAATGCATAACTTTACCGTTGTATCAGAATTCACCATCAACTATATTCAT
>CM023958.1:134898-167197 GCA_013407115.1 Glycine latifolia
CATTATTTTTTGTTTTTACCATTAAATATCATTATATTAAATGAAGTCCATTATTTTTTGTTTTTACCATTAAATATCATTATATTAAATGAAGTCACATGACTTATCATTTGGACTACTAGTTTGTCTAAAATCACATTATAAAAGATTACTGATTTGAGATATTTATTAACAATACAAAACTGCCAGAAAATAATTTGAAACTTTGAAGAAGAAAAAAAATAAAGATGTAGTAAAATAATCATTAACCTAAAATACACAAATTTTTAAACACTTGAAATTTGTGACATTTGAAACTTGTCATCATTGTCTCACTTTCTTGTCATCATCACCAACTCATGTTCTTCGTTTGTGTACATAGTTACACCAAGAGTAAAAGAATTCATGGAAGCAAGATTAAAATGAAGAGAGTTAGGAGATTAGGGTTTAGAAGTGTTTAACGTTATACCTATGGTTTGTTTTACGTCTCGAAGGGGCGTGGAAACACGTAAGAACTCTTGAATTGAAATGAAAAAATAGATGTAACTCCAGTTACTTCGTAAATGGTAAGATCTTTGGCGTAAGAACGCAAGAGGAGGGGTTGATCCGTATCATCTTGACTTAGTTCTGATTTCTCTATTTTTTAAGAAAATCGAGTGAAGTGAGTTAGGAGATTAGGATTTAGAAGTGTTTTAGGGGGTTTTGAATTTTGATTCATGAGTTTAATGATTTGTGATAGGAGTAACAATGTGAGTTAGACACGACAGACTAGCCTACCAACTTACCATAAATTTGGCGAGCAGGATAAAGTCTTCAACCCATCAATCCGTTAAACTTGTCATGCCTAACCTGTTGTGTCACTGGAAGGACATGACAGATAAGTCCATCAATCGGTTACTATTTTTTTTTTAAAAAAATATATCAACATAAGTAAAATAGGAATTTTCCAAAATTAAAAAATTAAAATTACAATTTTGCGTGTGACTACCTCTTGTTCAAGTATGAATGTAATTGATGTTATAATAGACTTAACTATCAAATCAATTTTTGTTTTGTTTCGAAGAGATTGGTGCGGAGTTGACACTAACAATGAATATCATAAATCTTTGCTACAGGGTATATCACTGTATATACAATATCACAAATTGCTTTATTTGTTGCTGGGTTTCTAGAACAGGTTAATTACTTTTAATTTTTGTTTCTTTTAACGAAAAAATCATTGAAATGGTGTGTAGATCGGATGGTTATTAACTTGAATCCCATCAGCGTCAGAAATAATTTAAAAAAATTAAGTTCACGTCAATGGAATTGATATAGTAATATTCAACATCCTCCCCCATTTAATTAAATTCACTAATCAACCCTAAACATGTATTTTGTATCCAAATGAATAAATAAATATTTGAACTGATATTGATTAATTAATTAGGATATTCATCTTTACAGATATGAAAGTAAACTCTGTTAGCAAGTCGAGAAACAAGTCAATCATATCTTTAGTTGTATGATAACCCCTTGGAATAGTTTTTAACTCAACACTGCCCATTGAAAGCAAGGACTTGCAAAATGATGAAATAACCAAGAAAATTTACAGGAAACCGAATAAATGAATCCGACTACCAAGACCCTTTCCCCCCTCTCTATCATACATATTCTAGTAAATAGGCTTTCTATGTTACAAAACAAAATTGTGGTCTAGTTTCTCTTACATTGTCATTCTCAACTAGAAAGAACTAGCTAGCTGCCCAGGAAAAGATCTAGGCAATTTTTTTTCTTAAAAAAAAAAAAAGTTGCACGAGCTTGCATGTCTCTTCCCCACAACCTGCGGCTGCCTTTCTTTATGAAGTCTAATCTGTAAATGAATTACTGTCGTCGCGTGAAGTGAGAACTACTGCCCCAATCAAGCCTCCGGGGCAATGCACCAAACATGTATAAACACTTATGACAGATGCTTCCCTCCAACAAACTCAAAATCAAGGCAAACATTATTTGTTGCTAGTGTGCAATTAACAAAAGAATGCATCAGAAAATAAGAATCAATTCATGGCTCCAGATGCTGTAGTTCCTCTCAAATAGTGGGTTCCTTGAGCAGATCAGATATTTTTGAAGTATCATGTGCCACTCAAACAATCAGTCAGTATGGAATGACAAATGGCAGAGCAAAAATATCGGCTGGCTCTATATGCACAGCTTCTGCCCATACCTGTAGTGTATCCTCAACCTCTGAAGATTTCACTGCAGGTGTTCTTTCTGGCCAATGACTGCTGCCAAACAACCACTCTTGGTCATCAAAATCAGACCACTCATCTACTTTGGGTACGGAATATACCTGACTTATGTATTTGCTATCTGGATGAGGTGGTTTTGCAGATGCTTCACTGACTGGAGCTGGCATGGTAGCAGTGGGAGTGGGAGTTTTTGAGGAAACAGGGGATGGTAGAGCTTTGATGATGCCATTTATCTTGCGTTTTTTGTTATCAACCTTGATATTAGAGGCTGCTGCTAGCCTATCAGATGTATTCTGAAGGGAAATTTGGCAGGATTCCAATATCCTCCCATTTTCAGTGAGATGAGAGGGAGATGGAGAGGGCTTTGGCAACTTACTGGGCCAACTGTCATTTACTGTCAGAAAACTCAAATGAGTGTCAACCAACAACAAAATACATTATAATAGAAAAAATATATTAACCATTAAAATATGAAAATAATTATGTAGCAACATTAGAAATCTAACAAAATCTCATAGGATGTAGAATTGTAGATATCAGCTATTAGGTCAATGAAATAATATTTTCAATCTAACAAGAGAAACATTCTAGTTTATCTAATTACAACCAGATGGGATCATTGAACAACAATAAGAAAATGATGATTCATCATGTATGACACTCACCATGCATAATTCCATTTGATTCAATGTCCTTCCGTTTCTTGAGATTTTCCCTAACAGCAGATTTCTCACAGCTGTGCCTGGAAACCTGTGTGAAAGAATTTGAACCTAATGGACCAGCTTTGCTGCTTTCTTTTAATTTATTCTGCTGCTCTCTGTTTTCATGTTCAGCATTCTCCTCCTTTTTCTTTTCTTTACTCCTGTCTTTGTCCTTCCCATGTCCTTTTTTCCCCTTCTCTTTACTTTTCTTTTGATCTCCACGTTTATCATCTTTTTTTTTCCTTAACCCTCCTCTCTTTTCCTTCAACTGTAGCTTCCAAAGGTTTGTAAATATTATTTTCCAAAGTTTTGGGCATTTCATCAACCCTGGGATGAAATTTGCCAGCATTATTCTGAACTGTTGCATTTCCAACTGGTCGGGACTCACCCCAGATTCCTCTCCTATCAACCTTTCTAGTATCAATGCCCTTATCCTGAAGCCTTTCCTTACCATCCGGCCAGGTGTCACTACCCTTAGTAACCAATCTAACAGCCCCATCATTCTTTCTGTGTCCTGCAGTTGTAAGCTTTTGAGCCAATTGATTCTCAGCTCCTCCATCATTATCCCTAATCCTCCTGTCCAACTCCAGGAGGAATTTAGAATCCTTGTTTTCCTCAGCCAAATGATTATGCTCTCTAACCTTCTCTCCATTGTTACTGACAAACTGTTTGGTGAGTTTATCCTCAAGTAAAACAGCCTTCTTATCATTTGGTTTGATTTCCTTTTGATGTAGTTTACCCGCATTGGGACCCTGAGCTTGTCCTGGAAATTCTTTCTCAATTGCAGCAATGGTTTTGGTCTTATCTTTATCTCTGTCCTTGTCCTTATCTTTCTTTTTTTCTCTGTGTTTTTCTTTTTTGTCCCTCTTTTCCTTATGTTTTCCATCCCTTCCTTCTTTGTCTCTCTTTTCCTTACTTTCCTTCTTCTCTTTGTCCCTCTTCTCTTTTTTTTGTTTTTTTTCTCTCTGCTTTTCCTGCAAGTTGTATGGTGAAATTTGATGTTAAGACTAATAATCAAATGAGGAAACAAGAAAAATGACTTCACATCTCCATTCCACCCTGAAAAGAAATACGAAAGAGAATAATATCCATAGAAGAACCATACAACATGGTCCTAGAAGATCCAGCTAAGAAATGAACAAGACCGTTAAATGCTCACTCTTCTACATGCAAAATATACAGCAACTAATCATTAATTTAGCCCTTTATAACCAAAGAAGAGAAACAAAAACAAAAATAAAAATCATTATTAAGCACAAGAAAAAAATTCAAAGCAGGAGACAAAGTCTCTAAAGTGCTTACAATATCCACACATATAACATCGTACCTCGTGGTTGTTCTAAATGAAAAGGCACACCATCAGGCCCAAAAGTCATTGTTTTACATCAAAATCATGTTTTCTCCAACATTCCACATGTTTATCATACAAAAAGTAATGGCACACCAAAACCATCCAATAATAGACATGCCTTAATTCTCCACACTATCTCAGCTCAATAACATACGTCCAACTTTCCCACAATTTGTCATCTATTACTTTTCCCATCTGAAGGACTAATAAGTTGATGACAATGACAAGTAGTTGTTTATTCAATTCTAATAACAGATTATGTTTTGACCCCTTCCCCTACTCCACATTGAACACATATAGCACCACAAAATCAGTAAAAACAAAAAATCCAAAACAAAAGCATTATTTTATAATGTATGACAGGCAAAGTGGGTTTCACTAATATTTTTGCTTTTGCCCGGGAGTAATAAATATTATAGATGATTTAAAATAAATGATAAATCAGTACTCCTGGCATGAAAATAAAAATCAAATTCAGTTGAGAGAATAAACTTCCACAAAGGCAGTAGAATGATAAGGATTTAGTAAAAGATATTACTCTTAATGGTTTTCACCTGTTGCAGCCATAGTTAACAATCCTGGATAGCGAAGCATAGTGGCCATCTTTAAAAACACCATAGTGGGATGCAGGGTGACCACAATTATAAATACAAATATTATAAAACAAACTAAATAATTTATACTTCACTAAAAATATTCAAAATCAGAAAACAAAGTGAAAGAAATGCATAATGAATCTCACTTATAATTTGACCCAGAAAAATGCATTAGAAATGAGGAATAAATACCCAAAAGGAAAAGCTGAACATTGTTTTTGGTGTAAAATTAGGTTTTTGAAACTTATATCATAATAGCACTGATATAAGATGTAAAAAGCCACTATTTTGGCCATTATTGTGACCACAGTGGCTGCTATTGAAGACCACTCCGCCATTTGAATCCCATAGCAGGTCAGGGCCACATTGCTTTGCTACTCCACTATAGCACCAATACAGCGCACTTTTGATAAATATGATTCAGCCTTTGATCAATATAGTTTTTATTTATTTATATCGATGCCTATATTTTCACTTATTTAAGTCTTGGCTGTTATTCTTAAAACATTGGTATTTTTTTCCTTATTTTTCATGCCGAACTGGTATATATAGGTTTCATTTATCAAAGTATTAGTCCACAAGGGAACAGAACCTGAACAACTGAAATAAAGAAATCTTATTCCAAAAGAAAAACACTACAGGAACCAAAACCTAAGTGGGTAAAGTATAGGGATCAAATTCTTGTTTAAATCTTAGTGAAATTTGCCCAAGGATGAAAGTCAATAGAATAAGAAGAGCATAAAAGCCTCTTCATGCGCAGAGAAAGAATTTCTCACTCTTGGAACTCATATGTTCAGTACTATGCAACTCATGAATCCAAATCCAAAATACAAAACTTGAAAAGAACACGAAAATCAAACATGAATCTTGTAACACTGTAAGACAGAATGAGGCAACAATTATTGCGATGTACACCAAAGGAAGGATGCAAGCAACAAGAACCAACTTCCATCAACCAAGAGGTGCACATAACAACTTATCATGCCTTCAATCATCTTCATTGCACCAAAATCCCAAATGAACAATGTCTTTTTACTTTTGCCATTTGTGTGATGCATTCAAAAAGACCATTTCAAGTGTTTCAAGTTTATCAATTAAAATGGACCTACGGTTCAGAACAAAGGGATGTACATAATTAAACCACATCATGGATGAGTTATATTGATAGCCACGTAGCACGTATATTCTCAACAAACAATTTGATGGTCCATTCACAAAGATGCATCTTATATTATCAATGCACATTTAACACCAATACAGCTGACAAGAAAATTCATTTTTGCATCCCAAATCTTGATAATGAAACAAAATGTACATTGTGAATATAAGGAAAGTACGTTAACCTTTGTCAGTACATCCACGTCCTGTGCTGTAGCCTTCTTTTCATATCCTGGTGGAGGAAATGGAAAGCAGCGCGACATTGCACAAAGTCCAGATATGTCCGGTGTATCTTCCTTGTAAAATTGAGAATTTTTTAATTAGTTTCCAGTAGCAATGTTCCAGAGAGGGAACCAACAAGCAACAATGCTCTTGTCCATGCACCATGTCACCGCATTCATTTCCAGCTTCAATATTCCTCCATAAGCTTCTTATTGACTATAAACACAAATTATGGAGAGCACCAAGGATTACTTTACTTTCCTTGACCAAATATGCAATTAGCGGAAACTAATATCATCAGAAATGAAGGAATGAAATGAACATGGACCACTGAAGCTGACTAACAAGATTCCTAGTACAGTGGGAAATGGTTGAGCACAATCCCAATAAGTATATGCTTAGGTGTTGGGCAGAGCTGCAATCAGATCCTCGGTAACAAGAAGTGATCAGTTTTTAATTTGTGAGAAAAAGGAAGAGCCTGCCTGCGACTGTGTAAAGAATGAATTAATATAGACAATCCTCTTCCATGCTCATGTGAAACTTAAGAATGAGCAATCTCCAAGTAGAAATGCTGAAGCACACAATTGGAAGGTCTGAAGAGATCAGAGCTCATGATCATTTTTCATGCAATCCCACGCGCGTGTACGATCCAATGAAACCCTAGAAAATCCAGTGACAGAAAGAAGCTGAGTAGAGAGCGGGAATCGGGAATAGCCAGAGAGAGAAAGAAAACCCTAATTCCAATCTAGCGAATAAAAACTTTTTGGGGTACCTAAGCAAGAATAAGAAGAATAGGAATAGATGAAAAGGGGCTGGGGAGAGATTGAAAGAGAGAGTTATGGGATTGACGAGTAGAGAGTGGGCATTGTAGGAAGAGGAGTAAGGTCTCTCTTTCTCTTGGGGGACGAAAGAAAAGAATCGTGTTCTCGAGATTCTGGGTTTTCTATTCTCCCTTTCCCTTACTGCTGCTGCTACTTAGCCAACCAGCAAGCCTGCGTCTCTTTTTGGTTATGTTTTTATGTTATGTTATAATGCTCCTTTCTTTGCGTTCTTCTTAGTCTCTCATGTGTGTGTGTTTCTATCTATTGCTGTGTCTCTGGGTGCGCTTATGTGTTCCTTTTTCAGGATTATTATTTCAAAGAAATATACCTAAACAAATACGCCCATAATAATAATAATATACGTACACTTCTTTCTTTCAATTTAAATTCTAATTCTCCCGTTATTCATAGGCTTCTTTTGCTTCTGTTCTACACACTTGCACTTAAATGCCATCAATTCAATGATTTCTTTCTCCTTTTATCTTTTCACCAAACTAACATGATTATTTTGCCCACTGTTCGGATGATGAGTAGAATTAAAAATAAGCACATGATTGTGAATTTTAATTCATTTAAACTTTTAAATTTTAATTTTTTGTTGTAGATCAGAGGTAGTTGAGTAGGATCTACAAATATTTAATACATGAATCTAAGATAAGAAATTCAATTTAATTTCAATATCTTAAAGATATTTTACAACATGTTTATTTGTGTTTTTATTTCTTGTTCATTTTTTCCTCACTACTTTTAACTGGTATTTTATTATGTCATTTACAAAAAAACTAATGCTTATTTTGTACAACTAAAGGTTATGATAAATAAATACTTCTAATACATATAAAGGATCTTGCTAACCCATGTGAGTCTAAGGAATTAAAATAGCAAAGTCTTTATTGAAATCCATAATAGATTAGTGTACTGGTTAAGTAATAAAAAATATAAACTTTTGAATTTTTTGAAAAAAAATTTGAAAATGATTGACAAATCTAGAAAGTTAATTTTTTTGGTAAAATATATTTATGATTCTTTTAAATATTTCGAAGTTTTATTTTAGCCGCTCTAATTTTGTCTCATTTTTTATTCCTTTAATTTTGGAATTCATCATCTTTGTCTTCAAAATAGTTTAGATAATCCTTTAATAGAAGGACAAAAAGTGTTTTGATAGTGTTAAGGGATAAAAAATGGTACACTTCAAAATGTTTTAATTACTATTTCGGTCTTTTAGTTGACTTTTTGGCTAAAATGTAATTTTGTTTTCACAAATTCTTAATTTTAGTTTTTCTATTTTTCAAAAATTTGTTATTTTATCCTTTCATCCAAAATGAAAATGTTGAGCATTAAGTTTGGTTAGGTTGACCAATATGTGGCAGGAAATGATTAGATAAATGATATGTGAGTTGGATTTTTTGTATTATTACTTGAAAAGTTGACATTGAAAAAAAAAAATGCTTGAGGAAGGGATCAAAATGTTGATTCCCAAACCTTAACTCCTATAATTCCCAATGTCTTCTCAATCCTAATCCATAAAAGAGGCGCAGGAGGAACCGCGAAGATTCGGCTCGGGAAAAAAAATCAGCATAGTACTCCAAAGCCCTTTTTACTCTACACAAAGGTTGCAACTTTACACAACTAGTATAGGTGCACCTAAAAAAACACAATAAACCATTAAAAGATAAAAGATGTTATGAGTGTAGGTCGACGTGATCTGCTTTGATGTGGCTGATCGACGTGAAAGCGGGGTTACTAACAGTTTCATGAGGGAGAGGCTCAAAGTGAGGGGCTCCGACTTCATCAAAAGTGATAGGGTTACTCGATCTTAGGACTGTTCATGGTTAGTTTTTTTTTTTTTTTTTAATAACTTAACAATAACTACTTAATAACCAATATGTCAAGTGATTATTATAATCAATCCATAATCACTTATATAATCGATTATATAGTTGGCTATATATCATAATTGATTATGGATACAATCTATTATCGATATATATCTGGTTTAAAATTCCTTTTTTTTAGGGATTTAATGTTTTTTTTTACTCGAGATTTTGTGGATTTACTATTGCCGATGTGGATAGCTTCGTATTGTACAAAATTTAGTCACTATGTATCTAATTTTTCATTGGAGAACTATTGGCAAGCATTTTCAGTGGGAAGCACAAAAGCCAAAATGAATATATTAAACCTCGGTGATTTTTAGTCAAATCCTACTCTATCATATGCATAAATTCAATTGCTAAACTGAGGTATGGTTTGAGACTATGATTATTTGAATTGGATTTCAAGAAATTTGTTTCATTTGTTTAACTATCCCACTAAATTTAAGTTTTTTAAGTCAATAAGTTACCCAGTTATATGAGCTAGTTTGCGTAAATTTTTTTATTTTAAATAAGCAATTTCATGGTTTACTAAGTAAATTCTATATATTTATTTAAAAACGCTTATATAAAAATTACTTGTTTTATTTTAAAAAAATTAAATAAACTCACCCTATATTTATATTTAATTAAATTTTATTATATTGGGATAAGATTCAACGTATAGGTTCATAAGGTTTGTAAGTGTTTTTATTGGGTAATGATATTGAAAAGTTATTAACACTTCCTCAAATTCAGTATACACTCATAAAATATAAATTTCATTCTTAAAAAAAATAGATGTTAAAATTCTTGAAGATTGAAATGATTAACAAATAAGTGAAGTGTCAAACCTTAAATAAATATCAATCAACTATTTCAACGCAGATATCTAGTCTCCTCACTCTCTCTCAAATTCATTTTAATACTCTCTTTTGATGAAACGATAAATTTTACTGTCCTAACATGTATATATTATATTTTTTTTATACTTTTAATATCAATCAAATGATTTAACAAATTGTAACTGAATACTAGAAATCAACTATATATGTATATATTACCTTCAAATTTAAATATGTTCTAATATGTATATGATATATCAACAAAACGAACTTAACTTCTCATATTTTTCCATCTATTATTTTTTAATTAATATCTTTAACTATCTTAATTTTCTTTAAAATTATCGATAGTAAAAATCACTAATATACCATAACATAAATTACTTTTCACAAATCTAAAATACAATTTATATATTAATATTTTAATTATAATATATTTTATATTAAAAATATTTATTTATTAAAAATTATAAACTTTAATCATGTAAAGTAATTTTTTTATAATACACGTAATAAAATACTAATTATAGTATGCTATCTTTATTTTTGACATCAAGTATAATATATTATCTTAGGACTTAGACGACACATGATTTTTTTTTTCTATCTTAGATGATAAACTAAAATAAAATATCCTGAGACCTATTTTACCTCAGTTGGGGAATCTTCCTGCGACTAAGCTATTTGTCTGGCCAGGCGCTTCTCTGTGGGCTCTTGGGAAAGAGTCTCATCTGGTGGAATTAGAAAAAACAGTACCAAAGAGGGACTTAGCGGCAAAGAGGCGATTAGACAAGGAAATCTGGAACTTTGTTCTTACCAATTGCTATTATTAGAAAATTAATTAGGAAACTTACAAAATATTTATTATAAAAATTATAAAAAAATAAAAATCATAAATAATATAATTTGATGCAATAATTTGTTTAAAATTTTGTTAACCCATATCCTTTGGACATATGTTATCATTCAGTATTTATCATAAAAAAAAGTTTAATCATACAATTAATTCCTTAATTATAATTAAAATTCAATTGGATCACTCAATTATTAAAAAATCAATTAAATCATTCAATTATTTAAAATATTTCAATTGAGTCCATCAATTATTTATAAGTTTAATTAAGTCCTTTAATAATTTAAAAAATACAATTAAGTTCTTTTGTATAATGAAATATAGAAAATTTGATTTAAGTTTTTAATAATTAAAAGACTTAATTAAATACTTTAAAACAATTAAAGAATCTAATTAAATTTGTTAATAATTAAGGGATTTAATTGAATTTTTAAAAATAAATAAAAGACTTAATTAAACTTTATAGTAATTAAAAAAACAAATTAAAATTTTAATTATAATTAAGACAACTGTGCCTGAAAATATAGAGACATGAAAATAAAAGAAGATAAGAAGGATAACTCTAGTCCAAAAGAAGTTTGTTAAATTAGTGGATTGATATGTGCACAGAGTGGAAATAGGTCAGGATAGGTTAGGCTTGGTTAGATCTGATCTTAGTCTGATTTAAAAATTTTGTCTAACCTATTTATCTATTATAGACTTTTTTTAGACTTGGTTTGACTTATTTAAAAGTCTGGTTTGACCTACAAGCTTACTAAAAAAAGTCTATTTTAATAGAAAATCTAATTTTATAAAATACTTTAAATCAATTTAGGAAAATTAAAGAAACAATTTTTAAATATAAAATATCTCAGCATTTTACTTATATTTTCAAATAAATAATAATCATTTTATGATATTTTCAAGGTGATTTTTTGAAGTGATTGATCATCCACTTTCATAAAAAGGAAAAAAAATTTAGAAAATAAATATTTTATTTTTAAGTTTTAATATATATATATATATATATATATATATTAAATATGTAAGCTTGATAGGCTTAACAGACTTTTTTTTTAAAGTTTGAGTCTGACATTTTTATTTAAATAGGTTTTTTTTAAAAAAAAATTAATCTAACTTTTATAATAAACAAGTCAGGTCAGACAGGTCTTAAACAGGTCAGATCGAAGATCCCTGATAAACCGCCTGACTCATTTCCAACCTTATGTAGATTGTCCCAAAGTGTTGAAAGTCAACTAAGAAAAAGTTGAAGCAAACCAATAGGCAGCATACAACAGTAGCGGTTGTAATTTTAAAATATAGACCTACATGCACAAGATTTCATCGCGCACTCTATAAAGCGGAAGATATTTTCTACGCCTGCGCCTGCAAGTGTTATTTGAGCTTAAACCCTAGCCGCTCTTCTCTTCATTCTTCACTTTGGTAGGTTAATTCTCTTCTTCAACCTTTTCCTATTCGAGCTTAAACCCTATGACCTTCATGCATTTGCCTGTGTGTTTTTGCTGTTCTTTTCTTATTTCTGCATTTCTTTTTGGGTCGAGGTGCAAATCAAATCTCTGAAACGTGGGTTTAGGGTTTAGGTACATCTAATCATGCTACTGGGTTGGTGAGAAGGAGAATGCTGTGAGCTTTGTGATGATTGAGTTCTTTTGTTGAGGTTGCTTTAGGATTTCCTTGGTGGTATTTATGCCTGGAAACTTGTTTTGTTTTTTTTTGTGAAGTGAAGCATGTGCCTTTTAAAATTTGTCATTCGGTTGTTATGGCTATCCCGATGCTCTGTTTTTAATCTATTGATCCTTTCATTTTGTGTATCAGGAAACAATCATAATGGCGTTCTGTAATAAGGTTGGAAATATCTTGAGGCAGGGTGCTGCTAGCAGCAGACAAGCACCTGTTGCATCCATGCTTAACTACATCCGCTGCATGTCTTCAAGCAAGCTTTTCATTGGAGGTATTCACTTCTGTTTGAAAAATAGTTGTGGATAAAAACCACATACTTGGTCGCCTAGTTTCTTATGGTTTTATTATTTTGGACTTTGCTATCTTAGGCCTTTCATATGGAGTTGATGACCAGTCTCTTAAGGATGCATTTTCTGGCTTTGGAGATGTGGTTGATGGTAAGTTCAGTTGCTTTCATTGTTGTCATATGCTGTCCAATTTCAGTCACCTGTTAGCCTCACTTTACCACTTGTTCTTCGGTTTCCTTTTGTCATTGTAATATTGCCATGACATTGTGTAAATCCTTCTTCTGCCATTGCGACTCCTTTGTGGTGCAACTTCTGTGAAAACAGCTGCTGCAATGTGTGTCATGGTTTCAATGGGTTTCACATTTTTGTGACCGGAGTGTGGGACTACTCACGACCTCCCTCTGTTCATAGTGTCTGACTCCCCCTCCCCGGTCCTTTAAATGTTTTCATAGGTACTTTGTCTTGAGTAATTGAAGTTTTCAGTTAATATTAATTTGAAAATAGCTGCTTATTCTTACTTGCATATAGATTAATTTCTTATGCACATATTAATTGAGATTTTATTTCAACTGTATGCAACTTCTGTTATCTGCCTGCAATACTATCTGCTATTAGTATAATTTTGGCTTTCATCCTGCTATTGACTTGTGATGCACCACTAGATATTTGTTTACTGTTGGAATTTGTGTGCAAAGTACCATTTTCTGTCTGGGTATTTCACCTGTGAATACTATTCTCAGAATCACAGTAAGCATAACATTTTGTATCTTATTGTTAAATAGCTAGGATTTTTTTTTGTGCTGGTGTATTCAAGGGAAAATTTCTTGGTTTATTATTGACAAAACTGGAATAAACATTAGGAGAGGTGACTGGTGAGATTTCATGCCTGCATTCAAAAATGACTGCCTGGTTTGTGTCTGTTTCACAGCAAAAGTTATAACTGATAGAGACAGTGGAAGATCAAGGGGATTTGGATTTGTCAACTTCTCCAATGATGAGTCTGCAAGTTCGGCACTCTCTGCAATGGATGGGAAGGTCAGATTGCTTTTCTGTTTATTTTGAACTTTTTTATTATAAATCATTATTGACATGCTATAGTTCTGTAGGATCTAGACGGGCGAAGCATTCGGGTATCCTATGCGAATGATAGACCTTCTGGACCTCGATCGGGCGGCGGTGGCGGTTATCGTGGCGGGGGTTATGATGGTGATTTTGCTTCTCGTAATGGTGGTTGGTGATAAAAAATTTGTTTGTCTCGCCTTGTGCTTAGTTTTGAGATTTTATGTTTATGCCTTGCACTTCGATTGAGGTTGTCACTCAAGTGGTAAAGTAGTAATTATTGAAATTTTATGTTTTTTCCCCCTTACATTTCTTGGTTATGTTATTCCGTGATTTTAATGGAGCATTTGTTTCAATCTATTATGGTCAATGTGCATGTTAGGTTGTATTTCGAATTACTTTTCTTGGTTCGGTGTTTATTTTTTCAACCACTAAAATAAAGTAGGTGTTTTCAATATTTTGTCATTATGACTTGAGAAAATGGCCTGGCACTACCACCTTTTATGGTGACAGTGAATGCACCAGGAATTTTAGTTTTTATCAAATGCTTCCATGATCAGATTTCAGATAAACTAGTTGCTTTGTTTATAGGGTGTTCTGCCCTTAAATTTACACGATTACTCTTGGGCCTATGGAATCTTCTGAAGTAGTCGGTTGTTCTAAATGTGGGTTTGTTATATTTGGGCCTATGAAATCTAAAAGCCACGTAAGGAGATTATAAACTTGGACAATCAGTTTGATTACATGGGCCTGAATCTTATTATTGAACCTTTTTAATATCTTTTTTTATAAAAAAAACTCCATACCCGAATCTGATCCTGTGAATAGCACTTTTAAGTTTTAAATACCGGTATCTAGATTTGTCAAGTATTTTTATTTTTTATTTAGATTTATCATATTCACAATTTTGTAGGTAACTATCTATCCTCTTATTGTATTTCTCTTTAACAACCCGTCATTTAATTTAAATAAAAATTAAATAAGTTTTAATTATGAAATCCAATAAATGTATTATTATTTTCAACCAGCAATAATAAAATTGATAAGAGACTTCTGTCGTGGGGTTTTGCAATTTTGTATATTTTTTGGAACCCCGAAGCCTGCAGTCCATGTATGGGACAAATAAATTGTGAGGAAATAAAAGTAGAGAGAAATTTGATATGGTTCATAGGCTTGAAATGATTTTTAAATTTCACATTTAGTTGTGGTTATACCATGATGTTTTTATTTTGGGTTTACTGCTCATTTATTTTCCTACTGCCACTGAGAAAACTAATCGAAGCAATCCTACTGCCAAAAACAATGGACTTCTGAACATATGCAAGGTCTATGCTGCTGATTAGGGTAGAAGACAATGTTGAAAATATATTTCTTTTGTTTTCACTATTCTTTGGAGTTTTTCTAATGAAGAATTATTACCCTCACTCCCCCTTTTCTTTCTTTAATCTTTCAGTTTAGTTAATAGCTTTATAAAATTATTGCAATAAATCTTAAAAAGGTCATCTCATCCCCCGCTCTAATCTTCTACCTCTTCGAGCTATACCAATAAAATCAGGTTCATGGAAGAAATTCCAATGGCTGGTTCTTGTGATACTACTAATATACTAAACGAGTGACTTAAACAATAGATCATCTAGAGTCAATATTACCTTGAAGTATTTGTAGTTAAGATTTCAGGAGCCAGGGATGGTAAGCGAGGTCTAAGAGGCGAGGTCAAGAGTAAGCGGGTGCCCAGTTATAATTTTTTTTAATCAGTTATAATAAATGTATAAACTTGGACAAGTTCTTTCAAATATAGTTTTCGTGGATTGGAATGCCTACTCAGTGTCGGTGAGCAGTCTTAAGTTTCTTAAATAGGTCAAACAGTATGGCATATCTTGTCAAGAGTTTCGAAGTGATGTGTCACCCTAATGTGAGGGCATGTGCTTATGTCCTTATTATGAAGTGTGAACAAAAGCCATAATTTCATCAAGTTTTTCACTGAGATTGAACTTGCACAACGTGGTTGGTGGAACGTCTTTGTCCCTCTCATTTCCCAAATTTGTATTTGTCCATGTATATTAAAGATGTATTTGGAAATTAGTTCGGTTAAACGCAACGTGAAACTGTCCTTAAATTTATTTATTTATTTAATTATTTGCTTTTGGTGTTTTAGAAAACTCAGAGTACAAACCTCCATTCAATATGGTTCAACGTGGTTTAACACCCTTAGTCTCCCTTACTAGTGCGAACACAACTTTGGTAGAAGGTTGTTTAACAGTCATTTATTCATAGTTTATATGATTAACTTATTTATATTATAATTTAAAAATTGTGACCAGAGTTCTTTTAGTAACAATTATTTTTTATCTACTGATCATAGAGCTAAGTAAAGAGAGGCATTTTCATTGTTATTCATAGAAAATATACTACCTAGATCATGCATGCATATAGCAGCAGAGTTTGGTATCTTTGCAAATTTTCAAACTTCGTTCAGTATAATTATATATTTATAAAATGAAGATATAAGCTGATTCCTTTGCTAATTGGTTCTCTAACATTAAAATAAGAAGAAAAAGAAATCCAACAAAATTAAAAAAGAAAACTTGCGTTGGCATTAACTGTATACACCAGCTTATATCATCTCTCTCAGACACAAAAATGAAGATATAAGATTAACATAATGGTTGAGAAGGGGGAGAAAGAGAGGATTTGGTTTCAAATAATTAACATTCTTATAATAATTAATAACTAATACTTGATTGATAAAAAAACCTATACACACACTTTTGACATCCTAGTAGGTTCAAATCACACATGTAATGCAACACACAAATTCATTCATATTCATTGATCAAGTGATTTCCACGTTGAAAGAAAGTCAACATTGTGAAGGTTTATAGGCACTAGTACGTAATAAACATTGATATGGGCACTAAATTTTAATGTGAATCACTAAGTTATGGCCTCACAACTAGATCTAGAGGAAGAGGACTCGTGTTCCATGTCACAATTGAAATCCAATACTAATACTTAATTGTACAGCACCAGCCTGTCGTTGAGCATCCCGCTAGTGAAGAATATTTATATTGCAGTCCACGCGTCTTACCATGTACTGTACTACATTCAAATTGTCATCCACAAAACAAAACCAAACACATGCCAACATCTTTCTTCCATTTGGTCAAAGTTTATGCCTTACTAATACAATAGGAGTGACCCTGTTTCGGTGTATGCGGCATTACTATCTTGGTTTGGTGGTGTACATACATTGACTATAATAATATACCCTCTTTCGTCACACGCACATTGCAAGAAAGAAGGATCCATTGACTTACCTAGTTATTCTTATATTAATTGATCCAGCTGAACATAATATACAATTACCCTTATGTTTGTTGGTTTGTTTCAGTAATAACTGCAAGTAATTAATAAGATGGATCCCTTAATTAAAATCTTTTTCATTGCCGGTGCAGATGGAATTTAGGTGTTTCATTTCTCAATAGGCTAATGACCATGTGATGATCATATATATATTCACGATAAAAAAGTTCTACTAGACAAGAAGCTTGTGACATATATATATATATGCAGCATGTCCCGGGACTTGTCTTTACTCTTTACTGTCCTGGTCGTGGAAAATTTGTACATGTGAATAATTTTACTTTTACTTTTTTTAGGTTTGGGATAAAGCCTCACGAATTTCACTTCTTCTCTCTCTCTCTCTCTCTCTCTCTCTCTATATATATATATATATATATATATATGAGAGGATATTTTCAAACAATAATTTATAATAATATCTGTGAATGTACAACAGTTTATATAATAAATTTTACAGCAATGAATATATAAGATGCTATGAGTGATAAATAACACGACAGGGAGAGACAATATTGTTGTATATAAAGAAAAGGAAACAGGGAATCACAATTTTTATTTAATTGGATTCTGAAAATCTTGACTTAGTGCGCATAGACAACTAAGAGGTTTCGAGAGCTTGCAATAATAATGCTCTTTTTTGAACAGGCTAGTCTTTAACTTCAACCCGGAACTTCCAAGGGACTCTGTCTTTTTGCTGTAAATGTAAACAACTGGCTGAGTCTTCTCCATTCTTACAGTGATGATCACAATTTTACACAACAAAAAAATTCTCTCGTCTATTGTTGTTGTTGTTGATTAAGGAAATGATGATTTCTCTTCTTATTTATGGAGAAATAAAGAAAGAAGTGAATGTCCTTGCTGCTAATTCCTCCCACAATGCCTCTTTCGATTGGGACCGACAGGGAATAAAGAATTTTAAAACTTTACAGGTCACTTGAGAATGACAAGTGTAATAATTTCTTATCATTAAAAAATACGTATTAGAAAGCCATAACGAACCAACTCCCAAATACGTAACTTTAATTAACTGTTTAGAAAACGCCATTATGTATAAAAATGGGTAAGTAATTACTTGTCTGGGTCTCTCGTGAAATTATTATAATTGTACTAAATGTAGTTAAACATATTTATCTTGTAGGAAGAACACTTTATCCTTTTATACGAATAAAAAAGAGATATAGGAATTTAAATGTACCTCGTGAAAGAGATAATTGAAGTTTTGAAAATGAAAGGGAAAGCAGATAAGTTTTGATATGGGTTGGGTTGGGTGTAAGTTATTGCATTTGCGTTAATTGGCAATATGTTTAATTAGGCCAATGAATTTTGACACTGGGGATGTCATTATTTTGGTAACCACCACTTTGTGTCGTTTCCTTGCTGGTATATATAGTTACCCTTACTTACCACAATCCAATTCAATTCAATTCGTTTTGTTTTGGTGAGTGAGTGCCACAGTTAGTAATGGTAGTATTTTGATCAAGAGAGAGTCATGAACATGAAAGCATCTCCAAAAGCCAAAGCAATGAATAATGGTGAGCCAAGGGAAAAAGCAAAAATGTAACGGTAAATAATAATAATAATAATAAAGGGATGAAAAGGAAAGATAATTTGTGGAATAACAGAAAACAGAAACAGAGTGTGAAATGAAGAAAATATATGGATAAAAGAAGGGGAGAGATCTGCAACCTTTGTGGCAGACCCCACCCAGCATTATTACAGATCGATCTACATTAAAATTACATACACTTGTTTCAGTTTGTTTCCCTGACATTTATATATATGCATGTCCTTGATCTACACCAGATATTTTTATATTATGTATAATTGCTACACCACCACAATAATAATAACAAGTCAACAAAAAGAAGAAAAATGATCCATGAGCGAGGCGAAGGGGTGATTTTTTTCTTATGGTAAAAAGGACAAAATAGAGGAGAGAAGTGATGTGACGATAATAATAGGAATGGAATGGTGGGTCGGGTAGGTCAGTCAATAGTGTGAAGGTGAATATCCTTTTTTAGCCTTTGGTGGAGGCCGTAATAACTGACGTACCACTTGACGAACTTCCTGAGACCGGTGGGGAGATCGGTGGTGGGTTTGTAGGAGAAATCCCTGAAGGCCAAGCTGACGTTGGCGTGTGTGTAGGGAACGTCGCCGTTAGATGGCATCTTAATGACGTGCTTCTTCGCCTTCGTCTTCAGCAAGCCTTCTAGAATGGACACCAAGGTCCCCACCGCCACGGGTGACGTGTTTCCTAGATTGTACACTCTGAGCTGGGCGGGGCCCCGCTTCTTGCCGCCGCTCCCGGTGCTCTTCTGGGCGGTGTCGAGGGCGCCCAGGCAGCCCTTGACGATGTCGTCGATGTAGGTGAAGTCACGCGCCACCTGCTTCCCATCCGGGGTCTGGTAGACGTCGATGGTCTTCCCATGGAGGATGTCTTTGGTGAAGAAGAAGTAAGCCATGTCGGGTCTCCCCCAGGGGCCGTAGACGGTGAAGAAACGGAGTCCGGTGAGGGAGAGGCCGTAAATGTGGTTGTAGGTGTGGGCGATTTCCTCGCCGGCCTTCTTGGTGGCGGCGTAGAGGCTGGCGGGCTGGTCGGTGCGGTGGAGCTCGGAGAAAGGGTTTTGGGTGTTGAGGCCGTAGACGGAGCTGGAAGAAGCCCAGACAATGGCGGGTTGGGGGTTGGCGGATTTGGCAGCCTCGAGAAGGTTGACGAAGCCAGCGATGTTGGCGGTGACGTAGGATTGGGGGTTCTGCATGGCGTAGCGGACGCCGGCCTGTGCTGCCAGGTGGAGGATGTGGGTGAAGGGGACGACGTCGAAGAGCTTATGGAGCAAGGGGGTGTCGTTAAGATCACCTTCCACGACGAACACTTGGTGTTTCCAGAGCAATGCCTGCCGGGCGCGTTTCAGGGACGGGTCGTAGTAGCTGTTGAAGTTGTCAAGCCCCAGGACACCGTCGCCGCGCTTCTTCAGGGCCAGGGAGCAGTGGCTGCCCACGAAGCCCGCAGCGCCAGTAACCAGGACGGTAAGGCCGTCGGGGCTGCGGGGGGTGGCAGAGTGGAGGAGCTGCTTCTCCCAGGAGGCGTGGGCGGAGGAGAGGAAGAAGTGGGAGTGGGTGTGGAAGTGGGGGTGGGTGGCGTCGGGGGCGGCGAGGGGAGGGTAATTGAAGGTGAAGAGGAAGAGGAGGATGAGTGCAACCAAGAGAGTGGCGCGGAAGAGGAGTTTGGAGGAGGCGTTGAGGAGCTTGGTGCTGTTGAGTCTCCGGATGTAGCTGTTGTATCGCTCTAGCTTTATGCTCTTGCTAGTGTCCGGAAGCAGCGAAGAAGAAGCCATAGAGACCTTATTCGGTTGTTTGGATACCACTTCCTTACTATCAAATGGAAACTCTCATTTTTATATATTCTCAATAACATCAATTGACCTTGTATTCTCTGCTGATGAATGGCAAATACTCCCGCCATCATGTGCTCTACACGTGCCAGCTAACCTATATGTTAATTTTCCTCAACTAAACCCTAATGCTAAGGAATTAATGGATCATACATGCTGACTAGAGTTTTCTTCTGAATTGACTACTTTTATTTGTTAAGCGCTAGCTGTTAGTTGATATTTTGTATTTTTAAGGTTCGAAAAAGAGTGACCATTAACTGGGCACCCACAAAGTTAGAGTACGTACCGTTTTCATAGTTGTCATTATAGGACTAGTATTTTATTATATACTTACTGATCGAGTAGTATTGGTGAAAATCAACTGTTAGCGTCTTTCATGTTCATTTAACATTTTTCAGTCATCACGTTAAATGATGTTATCAAAGCCAAATCTAGTTGAGAATAAATCCCTGGCTTCTCTTATTCTTGGCTATCTAATCGATGCTAATAAGTATATATAGTTGAAAATTTAGTTAATTTATGTTACTACTATATAGTAGCACTACAGTAGTAGTATTCTTCTGGCTCGGAATTTAATGTAAATTAAGGATCAGATCGGCCTTATCCAATGAGCAGTATTTGTATAAATTCTTTACTGTTTTTTTTTTTATTCTTATAATATCATATCATTGATAAGAAATTTTATAAAATTTTACTTTAATACAAAAAATTATAAAAATCTCTGAAAAATTTCTATTCTATTGTTGATGATGTTTAAAAAATAAAAAATTTTAGAAATAATTTTTTATATTAAAAACCAAAAAAAACACTTATGTCACATAAATATTCTTCAATATATAATTTCTTCTAAAAAAATAATTTCTTATTCTTATAAATCTATTCTAAATAATCCTTAATTTCCGAATGATCCCAAATTTGTACCACGCCACCGAATGGAAGAACTTAAAAATTTATGTGAATCCTTATCCCACGACTTTCCTCTATCCGAAATTCACTCCCTCCAATAGGCAATAGCTGGGAATTGCAATGGATTCTGATTCGATGCATCAGGTCGTCATAAATTAAACCATGTCTAATAAATTGGCTTTACATGGAGCCCCATTTGTATTAAATATTTTTATGTGATTCAACTTATACAACATTTATATTCTATTAAAGATAGAAAATTACTTATCGTAATAGTACTATCTTATTTAATGTAGCTTAGATTGATTAAAAAAATGTAGCTTAGATAGTAGCAGTAGTAATACAAAAAAAAAACTTTCATTCAATATTTATAGCTTTGTAGTATATTTTATTCACATACGGCTTTAATTTTCAGTCTTTCATCCTGACATTAATAATATTTTACACTTCTATTCTTTGAATTTTATTCTTGTGAGACAACATTTTACTTTTTTAAGTTTACGTATAATTAATAAGTGATGTAATTAAGTTTACGTATAATTATGTCAGCAAAAAAGTTAGGTTTAATTGATATAATGCATATAATTATGTAAATTGTAATGATAATGTTGTACAAACGGGACAGCTGATAATAAGCAGCACATATATTTGGGTAATTTTAAAGAGAAGCGTTATACATTCTTATCATTTACAGTTAAAGTCTTTATTAGAAATAATTACATGGTGGCGGAAGAAAAATCAAGAAATTAAGATTTTTAGAAAAGCTACAGATCAGCGCCGCCCGGGTTTTTGTTGGTTAAGCTATATATAAGAATTTCTGTAATCACAGTGAGTTGAATTTAATTCATTGTAATCTGAAAAACCTCACTGTAAATCAAAATTACCAACAACTTAGAGTGGACTACTCATTCCAAATTGAAAAATTACCCAAAAAAAAAAAATCAAAATTTTCTCTTTAATTCAAGTGACTAGTCTTTTGAACCAACATCATTATAATTTAATTATAAGAACTTTTATGTCCTATTTTTATATTTACTAAACATTTTCCTTTTCATTTTTTTGTTGCCGTAACTTCTTAGTTCTGATAGTTTTTACGACAATACAACATACAATTATAATTATAGAAAGGAGGCAACTTATTCCCTGTCGAGAAGCATGCTAAATACAGCTCTATTCAAATTAATCAATAAATTAGATTGTGCTGCACCTAAACAATTTTTATATAAAAAATTACTATGAATTTTCAAATAAAAAATCTTAAAAACAGTTTTATCTGTTATTTTAGTTGCTTACCAACCTCGTTTGATAAGCTCCGAGCAAAAAAGTTTGGATTTGGATGAGAATTATTAACGTACAAAAGTGGAAGAGGAGTGGGGCCTTGATTGATGGACCCAACACAAGAAAGAAAGGAAAGGCACAAGAAGGTTCATAAGTCATGGCCAATGGATACCTTTCAAATGGAGCATTGTGGCTAGGTACGTCACGTCTGTGATCTGTATGTGTCCTTTCTTTATTCCCTCTATCACACATGGGAATTACCAGTACATATTAATTGCGTTAATTTCATAATCTGCAAAATGTTTGGGCTTATGATGGAACATATATTTAGTTTTCCTCGAACAAGATAATAAAACTTTATTTATTACGAAACACATGTTTATGTATGGAAGTAAAGGAAAACAGCTAGGTGGAAAGGATTAGGAAGAAACATTACGTTTTCATTGTTTAATTGTGGAGGGAAAAAAAGTGAGACCCAAAAAAAACTCTACTGAAGTGAAGAGAAACAACTATTTTTTTTTTTTTTTGAAATGATAAATTTATTCATCAATCCGTCTTAAATTTTTTGGATGAAACCCTTTCTCTGAACTTTATATCTTGATTAATTTGAATCGAGTCGCATCAACTCAATTTATTTAAGGAGATAAAATCTTTTCAGAGTGTCTATTTTATTTGTACAAAGGAATCAAAGTGAAAGTGAAAGTAACATCCAGTAAAAATAATCATTTCCATCAGTTAATTAATATATAGAATGAGACATGCGCATGCAAAGGGGTATGAAAGAAAACAGTATGTTTATTAATGTTTTTAAGCAAAGTTGAACTTGCGGTGGTTAAGTTTAGTCACCACAAAGTAAAGTGAGAAATGGCAGGGACATTGATCAATTGATTAATAGAGTCGAGGAGGACTGGATAGGTTAACTTCTTGACATTTTTTAAGTGAGAAATACATATTAATTTAATGTATTATTATATTTATTTGATGATCAATTGATGATTTATATGAGAAATGCTATTGGCGGTGCTTTTGTGAAAAGCCAAGATTGAAGAAGATGCCCATTGGTCGGTGGAGCCGTGTGTCTTGACTTTATTAACCATTAGATAAGACAGAAGAAGACATGATTCTCCTCACTGCTTCCCCGCAATAATTATAATCTAATTCCATATAACATGCATTTTTTATTTATTTATCATATATAATTTTGGCCCTTGGGCATCCTATGGGGTTTCATTAGTCCCAACGAGGTTCCATATGATTAGAGCGAGCGTGCATGTTCAATTTTCTGGTACAGACAAATATTTTAAGGGGAAAACTACATATTTCGACACGTTAGATGTTTTGCTTTTGGATTAGAATTAACTTTACCAACGATCACTGGGACATTTCTGGACAAAAATGAGTTCTCTTGAGTCAGGAAAAAAGAAAAAGAAAATATCTCAACTTAGCTACAGCGCATAATTAATAAAATTTGTCCAGTTTGGTTAAGAAAGGAAAGTGAGAAATACATATTATTGTTTCGAATGAATGGATGACTTCTGAGCTTGAAAACTGTTTCATTAATTACAATGCAAAGAAATGATCCAGACACTATCGTTTGTGCTCTTGGGCAGGAATTAAAATAATATATATATCCAAGTAAATACGGTGCAAAAAAGTTGAAAATGTAATCGTAGTTGCCTTTTGATCTGTTAATCCTGTATTTTAATGTTATTCTTTATATAGCTGGCGCGATTATATTCCCGTTGATATCTCTTTTGCTTGCATGATTGGGGAGATTCGTGTTGATAATTGGTTCTTTTTACTTTTTGGTCAATAATATTGAAAATCACGTAACTAGCATGATATGAGAGAGCCAATTGCCACCGTCTTAAGAAACGATCGACCGAATTGTCGTTTTCCATGTTGTTAATCCATCTTACTTGCACTCCTCACAACAACTTTGCCTCTATATATCGATATCTTTCTACTGTCGGCAGTATAACTGACATTCATTCTCTCTCTCTCTCTCTATATATATATTTCAATCAAAATTATTTATTATAAGGTATTTAAATATCTGCTTATGTAATGAGTTTCTTTCAAAAGATATATACTATTTATTTTATTATATGGGGAGATTGAAAACCTTCAACTGAACACCATTTTGCGTTATGCAATGGATAAAAAAAATCTAATATATATGCATGACATCAAATAAAATGATTTTCAGTACTTTGTTACGCGCGGCTATGAAATTTTACATTGCTTGCCCACGTAAAACCCTAAAAAAATGGATGCATGCTTGTTAGCAGTAATTATTAACAGGTCCCTCTCAATCTGAAAGCAGGGTTGTTGTCAGTAATGGGAGCTCTTGAATTCGATCAACGAAGTTCACTCACCAATGAGGGGTGCTGGGGACAGTTGGGGCCATCACCTTTAATTATCAATGAAAGTTAACATTGCAATGAGAAGGGAGCAAATTGAAGATCTTATAAAGTCGTACGTAATATATCAACCGCTAAGTTTACAATTGAAGCTTGCAGGTTGTAGACTAGAAACAATTCATAATTTATCGAGGAAAAGATTTCTTTGCTTGTGTTCAACCAGCAGAATCTGTGTAATTTTATTTAATTGGAATATTCGGACAATGTAATTTTGTTGTACAATATAATTCAATCACACATTAATATATGTGAAGTTTATTAATTTTATAATAATTATTTTAAAAATCACAATAAAAATAATTTGATTAATTAATCATGTAAAAAACATTATAACGACAATGTATAAAGATTAATCTCGTAATTAATTTTACCAAAATAGAAATATTTGTTAAAAAACTATTTTATTAAATTTTAATATATTTTTTTAAAATGCACTTTATATAATTTCTTTTTAAGACCATATGTATTTTTTTTATGGCAAGAAATAATCTTTAAACTAAATAAGATTATTATGAATAGTAAGACACTCCCTCTAACTATTTATATTCTTTTATGTAAATTTCATTTCCTTTAATAGATATACTTTTTTTTAAAAAAAAGCATTATAAAATAGTTTTTTAAATATGATGATAAATTACTTAAAATAAATTAAAATATAAACAAGTTATTAAAATGCAAATATAATTATCAAATTTTAAGTTATGACCACAAACATATCATTTTATATAATTTCACACTTATCAACTAATTCAAGAATTAATTTTGAAATAATTTTTCTGGTTACCTATATGTTCATCAACACCTAAAGAACAAGAAATAAGAGAAAAATAATAAATATAATAAATGATATAATATAATAACAGAGAAAGATTAAGAAATGTCATGATTTCATTTTAATTTAAGGCCAATCCCCATTCTAATTTTAATCAAAGCCATCGAGTAGAACTTTCCTTAATCAGACATTTCTATTAAAAATTATGACTATTTGAAGTTTATATAATTAATATCACCATCAATTCCAATGCAAGTGCCACATGTCCACAACGGCTCTTTTTTTTAGACCGTTGCACATACTTCACTGGATACCCAAGCAAAATACGTGGCACGCCACGTGGACTACTCGTTGTTGACCACATATTTCGCTGATCCTTGTAGCGAAATACATGACCAACAAATTTACGTTATGTCAGCAACATATTTCTTTGGGCCTTGGAGCGAAATAGGTCGCATGGTAGTATGAGAAATACTACTATTCGCGTGGCATTTGGACGAAATTTTTTAAAATTTGTGGCACGCTGGTCGATGTCCATCAAATTCTACACCCAATAGACATCCCATCCATTTTTTTTTTATTCACATCATCTATTTTATCTATTCCTTTCTATTTTCTTATCTTACTCCCAAAAGAGTTTTTCACTCTCCAATGGGTGTCCAAGCAGCAAAAATAAAATGTTACAACATATTATTTTTTTTACAGATTACATCAGATAATTAGTACATTACAAATAATTAATATTTAAGAGGAATGAAATTCAATACACACTAAAGATGAAGTCATTCTTGCGGTACGCCATCAACTTCGCCACTTCTGTCAGTGACTTTTTGGGCGTCCGGGAGATCTTTAATCGCCTGCAAAAGAATAAACCAATTCCTTGAATCAAGTGTCAATAAAATGGAAGAGACGACTGAGGAAGTTAATAGTTTGAAATCAAGATAAGGCTAACAATTATCCTATGATGTTGGTATTTATTATTTAGTCAAATACGAAAAAAAAATAAGAGGTAAAATTTTTAAATCAAATTATGCACCTTAATATTCGAAGCTTTTAAAAAATTGAGGTACATAAGTTGATTTTATATTATGAGAAAACTTTAACTTATTTTATCTTCTGATTTTCTTCTAATAGTTGTTGAAAAGTTTGTCCACACTAAGATTTAGTATTACCTTATAAAGATACCAAGAAGCAAAAGCATCTGTTGCAGCATACTCTAGTTGCTCCTTTGACAAAACAGGAGCCTCCCAATTTCCCAATCTTATTTTGTTGGGCTTTTTAAGCTGCAAGCATGACAAACTTGGTAAATATCCAACCAAGATAGTTCTTCACCTTGTTTTATGAAGGCGGTTGAAACATCTCCCTGTCCCATTCACATTTTCCCCCTCTCTCCAGGGACAAAGAAAATAAAAAAGGTTATGAGAAGACGTTGATGATCAATTAGTCATAGAAAATTACATACTGGTTATCTCTACTTTGTGTTTGTAGGAATACAGATGATCTAGTGAGTATAAAATGAACGACAGCAAAAAACAGTTTATTACTTATGGCATCCACTTTTATCATTTTCTATTTCCGACATTTAAATAACTTCTGTTGGTTTAACAAGACCTTTCTCTTTCTCCCATCGAACATCTTACAACAGTACAACGAACTCCTATTGAAAAGCAAAATAATTAATGGTTTATTCAGAGTTGATTTTTGGCTTAAGTGCAGTAATGCACGTGGTGAATTTTCCGGTATTGTTTTCTTGAAAAAAAATTCTTATTCAATTACTACTATTTGTAATTGGATACTAATTTAGGAATGCAACAAAAATGTGTATGTGAAATTGAATAATGCATTGATTTAGTGAGAGCAGAGGACAAGCCATTTTCCTTTTGGCAAATTCAACACCCAACAAAGATCCATTTTTCAGAATCTACCATATGGAAATTTGAGAAAGAGGGAGGTGGTAAGCAGGTCTGGCTAAATCAACTGGCATTTTCCAGTTAACCAGCCAGTTGGAAAGGCACCAGACTCTTTTATGGGCCATGCCATCAGGTGTCAGATGAAGAAGGCTAGAACAGTTGAATCATGGTGTCCATGTCTGGCCTGGGTTATAAGACAGTTGGATTCAAAACATACCTGTTTTGATAGAAGTTTTTCAGTCAAAGATGCAAGACCCCACTTATGATCTCCACCAAGCTTTTGATTAGCATGAAAAGAAAGATCCGTCACACCTTTAACAGATATGTTATAATCTCTAAAAACCTTCACAGCATCACCATCAATCCCAGCTCCAACCTTGTGCACATCAAACTTTGTATTAACACTTACGATAATTAATTAGTTCACATAGATACAAAAGAAAAAACAAGAAAAAAAAATCAGCTTAACAGAAATAAAAACCTTCAAGACTGTGGGATCTTCAAGCAAAAGCTGTAAATTTCTAGGGATTCCAGAATGAATTAGATGTAAAACATGACAATGTCTAGTGTCACCACATATCTGCATCACTGCTACCTTTCCGGGTGGAACACCTATAAAAGTTTTATACAATAATGATTCAGTAATATAAGTTATGACAATCTTTCTTTTTCTTAAGAATTAATGTTTTATAGGGGCAGAAAAGTAGGCAATTCATCTCTCACCATAGGTGAACAAAGCATTTACAGAAATGCATAAACTATGAAGAGTAAAGAGCCAAAATATTAGCAGGAATTAGAACTTTAATCCCCCCCGGCCCCAAATACTCAAAACCATGTCTTTACCTTCATCCACATTGCAATTTGCAACACAAAATAGAGACGCTCTGCCTCCCAGGAATTCTGAAATTCCTCATCAAGACAGTCCACCAAAGATCTAGAAATTTGAGCAAGGATCTGATTCTAAACTTGAAGCATTCTATTCTATACAAAATAAAAATGTAAATTCAAAGACCTAAACTAGTTGGATAACAACTGGCATAATTTCTTGCTTACATAGCTAATATTAGAAAGAAAATACTCAACATATACTCACTTTCTCTTCCGTCTCATTTCCACCCCCATTTTCTTCCTATCTGTCTCTTCCTTTTTCATTTCATCACTAATCACATCTATCACTTTATCTTCCAACCTTTTCTTCTTCTTATCTTTCTCCTTTCCACCCCAATTTGCCTCAAAATGGGGTGGGCACTTATCATTACTCTATCAAATACATATCAATATTATTACCGTATTACATAAATGCAGAAATTGTAATGACCAAACACTATCAGGTAAGTGGTATGCCATAATCAGCTATTGAAAAAGAAGGAGAAGAAGCTGAACTGACCTTTTCTGAAGGTGGGTTTCCACTCGATGTCAAATCCAATTACAGTTTGTATCATGTCGGTCGTTTTGTCTTGGAGAATTTGTAAGAGCTTTGTAGCAGCTTTCTCGACAGCATCAAAAGTCCTGCTATAAAAAATTTGACCACTAAACTTCATTACAGGCAATCTCATTCTTGAAGGGCCTGTGCAAGATGAAAAAAGAAAAAAAAATAGAGGAAATGTATAGTGAATAGCAGAATTGAGTGAATATTAGTGTATTGGAAAGGGTAAAATAGAATGGGGGTGAGGAAAAAGAAAAGAACCAGGAGGGGGATGGGGCGAGAAAGAAGAAGCGTTTGGGTGTTGAAGAGCGATAAGCGATGTGGGCAAGCGGCGACGAGGAGTGTGAGTGTGATCGTTGAATGGACGTTTTTTGTTATTGGAAAGAGAGGCTTCAATGGCTTCCAGGTCATCCACCGTCAAAGGCTCGCAATCGCAGACGAATGAGGCAAGTCGCGTAAAACCACCCTCCTCCTTCTCCATCTTCGGAATGGAGGGAAGCAAAAGAAACTAGCCTCCTCTTTATTGGATCAGAACTGCTTGCCCTTGCTTTTTGTACCCTACTTTCTTTCTTTTTCCAACTTTTTTTGTCCCATCAAACTAAACCCATTATGTCATTCCTGGACATTAACATATACCTTAACCTACACCATATCCAAGATAGACCAAGCTTTTAGAGATTAAACTGTGTCAATATTTCTATAAGAAATTATTTAATTAAAAAATACTAGATTTTAGGTTATTAAATTTTTTTAAGCCTAACAGGTCAACCCATTTAACTAAATACAAATAATAACTTTTGAGTATTATTATGGGTGTCATCCTAAAAGTCTCCACTACGACATTCACCTCCTCATTTCCTAAGTTGAAGTCCTTCACCTTTTGTCCATGGCTAAACTACCTTCAGCTTGTGATGAGTGACATTGTGCATGTTTGATTATCTGTCTAACTTGTTTTTGCACGAATTCCAAAGGAAATATGACTGTTCAACGCAAAAAGGAATGGTATGGATGCTTTTGCAAATGTCCATTTGCATCAACAAGTGGCTACACAAACATCGTCATTGATGATTGAGCTGGTTGAGGAACAAGAGTGAGAGTTGCTTTGGGAAAGGTAAAGGGTGTTTTGGAAAAGAAAAAGGAAGAAGGTGGTAGTCATAGCAAATTGAGAGGTGTGTTTGAGTTTGGCGAAGAGGCCCAGTTGAGCCCAAAAGTGATAAATTGTTTCTAGCGGTGAGAGGGAGGGAGGGCGCTGAGTTGAGTTGAGCGGAGCGAGTTATTTGGGGGCAAAACTAAAAAAAAAGCGCGGGCGGGGACGAGAGTTGACAGCAGAGTAAGAGTAGTGGTATGAGGTAGTGAGAGTGAAGAAGATGAGTACCGTTGATAAAATGTTGATCAAGGGCATCCGGAGCTTCGACCCGGAGAACAAGAACGTCATCACCTTCTTCAAGCCCTTAACCCTAATCGTTGGCCCCAACGGTGCTGGCAAGACAGTAAGCTTTCATTCATTTCATTTGATTCTCTCTATTAATATCAATATCAATAGCAATCATCCCTGTCCTTACTTCTGCACAGACCATCATCGAGTGCTTGAAGCTTTCCTGCACCGGCGAGTTGCCACCTAACGCCAGGTCTGGCCACAGCTTCATCCACGACCCAAAGGTTGCAGGGGAAACCGAAACAAAAGGTCAGATTAAGCTCCGTTTCAAAACTGCCGCCGGTAAAGACGTGGTCTGCGTAAGGTCCTTTCAGCTCACGCAGAAGGCCTCCAAGATGGAATACAAGGCAATCGAGAGTGTGCTTCAAACTATTAATCCTCACACTGGCGAGAAAGTTTGCCTTAGCTATCGATGCGCTGACATGGATCGAGAGATTCCTGCCCTCATGGGCGTCTCCAAGGCCATTCTCGAAAATGTTATATTCGTTCATCAAGATGAAGCCAACTGGCCTCTTCAGGATCCTTCTACCTTGAAGAAAAAGTTCGATGATATCTTTTCCGCGACCAGGTAGCTTCATTTCTTCTTCACTTTCACTTGTTCCTTGTTACTCACTCAATACATGCTTTTAGATACACCAAGGCACTCGAAGTTATAAAGAAACTTCACAAGGAGCAGGCTCAAGAGATTAAGACTTACAAGCTCAAACTGGAAAATCTTCAGACCCTCAAAGATGCTGCTTACAAGGTAGCTGCCTCTACCTCACTTTCCTCTTCCCTATAAATCATTAAAAATCAATATCTAATTATTTCATTTCGTTTTCTTATTATAGCTTCGGGAAAGCATTGCACAGGATCAAGAGAAAACAGAGTCTGCAGAATGTCAACTACAACAGTTGGATGGCAGCATTCAAGAATTGGATCATAAAATTCATCACACGGAGGAAACATTGAAACATTTGCGGAAGCTGCAGGAGCAGATATCAACTAAAACTGCTCAACGAAGCACCCTGTTTAAGGAACAACAGAAGCAATATCTAGCTCTCACTGAGGAGATTGAAGGTGTGTAAGTGTGGAATATGGTATACGTTTTACTAGTTTTAAATTCTTTATCTCTTTCTATGTTTTTATAGTTTTAATCCTAATAGATTTACACAGATGTGCCCCGTTTAATTTATATGTAAGTTTCTAATGCTTTTTTCTGCATATTATATTTGATTAGACACCGATGAAGAGTTGATGGAATGGAAGACCAAGTTTGAAGAAAGGATTGCAAGTTTAGAAACAAAAATAAGCAGGTTGGAAAGAGAAACGGAGGACATTGACTGTACAAGTTCTACCCTTAAGGAGACCATTGCTGACTCCATCGAAGTGATTGCCAAGCTACAAGCTGAAGCAGAAGTAAATGAATTGATACACAAGCTGCCTATACTGACATCTAGTATTGTAGGACATTGTTGTAATTTTCTCTCTAATTTGAACTACAGGCTCACATGTCATTCAAGAATGAACGTGATTCCTCCATTCACAGTCTTTTCACTACATATAACTTGGGATCTCTTCCAAAGTCACCTTTCAGTTCTGAGGTTGCTTTAAATCTCACTAATCATGTAAAATCGAGGTTGGAAGATCTTGAGAAGGACCTGGATGATAAAAAGGTGATTTTTCTGTTCTCTCTTTCTGGTTTATGTGTGATTGTGTTCACTTTTAGATGCCTGTGCTAGGAGGCAAATTGAGAAGTTGAAGAATTTTCAAGGATGATTT
>CM023958.1:178210-192602 GCA_013407115.1 Glycine latifolia
ATAATCAAGGTGATGGTTATGACTTTATTCTTATGGCAGAGACAGTTTACTCAATCAACAGTCTCCAAAATCTCTATAATCTTATCAAAAAGGTATTTTTTTTGTTCATAGACAAGAGCAAAAATTTATTTCTATGTTGATTCATTGCATTTTAAATTAGTATATTTATCTGTGTATTATAATGTATATTTTTAATTATAAAAATATTGTTTTGCTTATCTATTGAAGTGTTTAATACACAGTGCTTGCAACATCCTAATGGAGTAGTGTATATGGCAGCGAAGAAGTATTATTTTGGAGTAGGTGGTGGAACTCGGCGATTTCTGTCTGTGGTAGAGAAGGATGGTGAGCTAGTACTGACATATGCAATTATATTCATGCTGGATTCTTATTCTGATTCGCTGTATGTTATGTGCTTAGAAGTTGCATGATACCCTTGATATGTAAACAACTTTGTAGTAATAACATAAACATACTTATCCTTTTAACATATTTGTTCTCCACTATAAGCTATTGACACACACACACAGCGATAATTGTCCTACGTGTTGGCTGGAACCTTAATTACAGAACCATGTGTTCCATGCCAGATGGGAGTAACAAAAGCTTGGTCACGTTATGCAATGTGAACTATAAAGAATATGATTTCATCCTTTTGAAATTTGAGGCCAGTTTATTTTTCTTTTCTTTTACCAGACAATGTACTGGTCTCATGGTATCATAATTGCCCTTTATTTGTACAGGTGTCATGACTAGTAGCCTAGTTGCTGAAATCACAGATGGTTCATCTAATGTTCGTGAAGTATGGAAGCTTGCATACAAGTAGTATTAGTATTTTCTTCCTTCACCAGTCAACCTATCCTCGGTTTATTTGCTCATGATTGCCCATGCATGAAAAGGGGGCTGTTGGAAGGGTGGCGATGGGTTGACCTCGTTGCCAGAATGCCGATTTATATCCAATTGAGAGGTCATTCATGTCGGATGAGTTTTGATAATGGTTGTAGAAACCATATGGTCAGGAGAGAATCTTGCCCCTCATTTCAAGCTATACTTCTCTGGATACTGGGCTTGGTTTTCTTTGTCAATTGTATTTTCTAATAGGTAATAGTAGGTAATGCAAATATATATAATTTTCTCATTTATATTTAAGGAATCAAAGAATGATCATGAAATGAGAGAAGTAACACGAAATTTGTCCTATAATTTTAAATTCCAAAGCTCCCATGATATATGATCAACAACAGAAAGATTATAAGTGAATCCAAGAATCTTTATATGAAGCTGCAGATAAAAAAGTCAGAACTGCAACTGACAACAGACAAATTATATGTGAATTCAACAATCTTAAAAGATATATGTGAGGCTGCAGTTAATAGGATGGGCCTAGAGAGGCCCAAATAGGTGGCTTTTAAAGAGTAGATAATTTAGATATCATCCTTTTGATATTAGTTAGTTTTATTTTAATTTCAAAAAGATAATTATCTAAATTATGAACTCTTTAAAAGCTATGTATTTGGGCCTCTCTAGGCCAATCCTATGATTAGTCACCAGAGTCAGACCCCTACAACATAATATTTTGAGCAGCCTCTGGAGGGTTTGATGGGGGAGGAAGGCACCCTTCACTTTTGCTGTTAGCATCAACAAGGCGCCACCATTACATACTGCTTTATCACTCTCAAGAGCCCCTTTGGAAATGTACTCCTCCGGAAACCTTTGGCTTATTTCTGATTCCATCAGTAGCTCATATTGATTGCATCCGGCTATGGAACCATTGTATGTGTTTGAATGTCTAGTCTGGGAAAACACTCTTTCCTAATTTAATTGTGAGGCTCATTAAAATCTATATATTTTTTAATAAATTTGAGTCGTAATAAGAATATTAAGATGAGAGTATTAGAAAGAATGATGCTTAAGTTCTTCGATCTTGTCACGTTATGAGGTGTAATCGTAGGTATCTTTTACCAAATTACTACTATAAACAAGGATTTGAAGGATCGGGGCACATTTTCCGCTTATCTTTATCAGTCAACGAAGTTTAAATACAATTAAATGCTTAGTCTTTTCGATTTCTTCTCAGTAATAATTAAACGAGGACAAAACTTTAATCCCATTCATGTCAATATTAAATCAACTTATTCCACCCTGCACTCAATGAACATTCGCCAAGATTGCTACTAATATTTATTTTTAATGAGTGTGTTTCCAAATTATTTTCTTCCTCTCTTCATTTTTTTATACTTACAAATAATACTGTAAGTTTGAAGATGACATTTCATAGCACAGAAAAATTCTAACACAGCAATAATAAATGCATAACCGTAGACAGAAATTAGTACATGTTCAGCTTCAAGGATCATCCAGAAAATGAAGTTATGCAATACTTATATATTTCACCTAGCTGGCGCAGAGAGAAGAAAAAGAACATGCTGTTAGAACTTTTAAATTGTCTACAAATTATAGTAGTAGGATAAGTACTGTTGTTAAATAGTAATATCACTTATACAAGTTTTTCATCATATGAACTATATATAAATCAGGTTATGCTTATTTCGTAATCACATACAAGTTATTCAAACCTCAGTATCCTTTCTATTTCTATTTCTATTTTTTTTTTCTCTATCCCTTCTCTAATTGGTTTTTATCTGGATTAAACGGGCATGGACCGATTTGTTCACACACGTATTAATAAGTTGATTGTAACCATAAAGGTAGAAATACAACACTAGACAAAGAGGTTTCGAAGATGAGATTAATATATTTATGCAATTGCAAACTGTCTTCAAAAAGTTGAAGATTCACAAGAGCATTATTTATAGCATAATAGCTCATTACAACCATATGACAGATCCGTTTATTAAAGGGAAATAATGACACGTCTGCTTAAATCCATATATCTGAAGTACAGTCACCACCAGGATATCTCATCTCATGGGCAAGAGAAGGACCATCAGGCTCAGTTCCAAAGTCCACAAAGAAGTTGGGGTTGATTTTCAATCCACCTTTCTCAGTATCAACATCAATCTGTATTATGTGGGAGCCTTTCTGGACAAGCTCTGGATAAAATTGTTTGTCCCATGTACTAAATAGTGAGTTGGTAGCATAGAGCCGCTTCCCATCTAAACTCAATTGAATCATCTGAGGGCCCCCTCTCAACTTGTTTCCCTGAAAAGGAATGTTAGCATCAGCCACTGACGAGATAGATAGCCTTGAATGTCAAAAGAATAAATCCATGCATCAGATTTAATAATATTGGTGTTCCAATAAAACAAGAGTCTGCATGCATAAGTAGCCAGAACTGCCAGATGCCATTGCTCACTTGGACATATTGACTAACTACATGAAGGCAATACAAAAGATGAACATGAAGTGGCTGCTGAACTACCTTTGCATGTTTACAAACTGAGTAAAATTTTGATAAACAGAATCAAAACTAGAGTGCAAGTGTAGTCCTATGGTTGTCAATCAAAATGTATAGAAGAATCAATTCACTTGCATGCTTTGCTAAGAAATCATTCATGTAAGCATATTAAGTGTAATTTTGCTCTTTAAAGTCAATGACTACTAAGCATTATTATTAGAAGTAACATTTCACTCCCCTCCATTTTCAATTCACACTACTGAGCAAAAAACCTTGACTTATATTTTGACGAATTTGTTTGTATTTTTCCAATAACTAATTAACTCCTGCCATAAATTATGCAATAAGTTACTGTAGGGAACTTCAGATTGCAATAACCTGAATCTCTGGAACTTCAGCTTGCCATGTTTCACCACCATCAGTTATAGCTACTACAGGGCTTCCTTTCTGGATAAGTCCACCAACCCATACTTGTCCAGTCAGTTTAGGATTTTTAAGGTCCTCGATGTTATACTGCCTTATATCCCCATGAAGCCAGTTTACAAAATACAGAAACCGATCATCAAGAGAAATCAGAAAATCAGTTATAAGCCCAGGCATTTCAGGAAGAATCCAGTTTTGCACTTTCAGTGGTTTCACTGATATGGCAACCTACAAAAGTAAGCTTAGTCTGTAAGTGTCATTGATATATATACACACACACACACCCCTTGGTTGAAGTACATATACTGACCAGAACAGAATAGATATTAAATATCCTTTTGATATACCTCATGGCTCCATGATTCATCTTGGGTCTTAAAAAATCGTATCATGTTACTTGTCAATGCACTCCCGACAAAACCTGTATCTTTAGCAGGATCATGCAAAAACCTTATCTGCATTTAGGGTACATCAGTTATAAAATATTGCAATTTTGCAAATTGGTTCACAATTACTACAAGCGAGAGGAAAGGGGGAAAGTACTTAGTACAGTCATAGTTAAATCACACGGGTAATAAACAGGCTTCAAATACACAAAGTTAAAAGGATAAAATAAATGCATCCTAAACATCTCCCCGGATTATGTTAACAACTTACCTCTAAGGGTATAAGCCCTGAATCACCAAGGTCCAGTGTTTGTCTCAGTTCGCCCCCAGGCCAGCTATATACATGGAGATGCCTCCCGTATAATCCATCAGAGAGATGCTGTAAGTTAAAACCTTTGGTAAAAGCACTAGGAGCACCCCATGATGTGCTAATCATGGTATTGTGACGTGGTTGGTACCAAAAGTCATACCCAAATAGTGGGCTGTGACCCGGTTTCTCCCACCTAATCAACGTGAAGCAGGATACAATATAATACAATTAGAAAATTTGAAATCGAAATACTAACTACGTAAGTAGTTTCAAATAGAATTGTTGCCTGCCAATGATGTAACTCATGGAATGTAAAAATGCCCAAGCAACTATTAAACGATTCTATGTTAACAGTTTTACAAAACTCTGGCTTCTCGATGAGTACCTTCCTTTCACATTAAACTCTGAATCAAGAAGAAGAAATCCATTTCCTGCAGCATTTCCATCTTTATCTCCAAGACACGAGATCATAATGTCACCAGAAGCAAGGCAGTGAGATGTGTGTGGATAAGCTAATCCAGTCTTCTGTATGATATCGGCAGGCTCAACAACTTTGTGCAAAGATGGAGCCCTTGGATTTGTTTTCACATCAACCACATATACTCGACCTGATCTGATATATGATAAAAAAAAAAAAGTAGACTGTATTAGGTAATTTAAAAATGGAGGAAAGAAATAAAAGTAACTAGAATAAAGTTGATATCTTTCTTAAGAGTTCTTGCAATACACAAAGTGGGCAAAACATATATTTGTTAGGGGAAAATGGAGAAGACAGAAAAAAATCACCGTGACAGGGGCACAAATTAGATTTTGGCCAGCTTGTTATAACATTATTATTCTTTTGACACATTCTTTGATGTTTTTCCATGTTTTTCAGTTTCATATTGATATATTAACCCGTGCGATTATATACTCTCTTTCTGATAACTTTATAAAATTATGAATGGAATGTCCTTTTAGATTTATATAGTTGAGTTGAGGGAAGGTAAGGATTACACACACGAGTGCAGGTGCGATGAGAAATCGTCGGTCTGCTGAGGGGTCTCCATGGCAAGAGCTGCATGAATTCCAACCAGTGTGATGCAATTCGTCACCTAAATAAGGAACAGGAAGCCTATGGATGACTTTGGAATAAGTAGGAGAGTTTGGATCCACGTCCACTGTGGCCAAATAGTCTGGCTTCTCTATTCCTGTCCCTGTATTGTATTCAATCATTAATCAACAACTAAATCACAAAGTTCCAACTGTGTAGAGAGGTAGTACCTGTGTAGACAGCGGTTACATAAATGAGAGACTCTCTGGGACCAGACATGGCTTCCAGTGGGGAAGCATAGCCTGGCCCTGATTTGCAACATCCATGACCGTTACTACTCACCTTCCCTTCTCCCACCGCATCCTGCTCCAACACCGTACTCATTCTCTCTCTCTCTCTTCACGGCCTTGTAAGAAGATGATGATGATGATGAATAATTCACGTGCAAACAATGTTGTATATCACGTTAAGTGTTTGATATGTATTGAGTCAGCAATATAATCTTGGTACGTATTCGTATAGAATCATGTCCAGGTTGGATGTATCACAAATCTCCATAACGCATCACCTTGGGCCGTTCATCTCTTGACACCTGTGTCGCTCTCTCTTTAATAGAATTATCTTGTTTCTTACTTTAGACTTTTCGCGCTGTTAGGATTCGGTGATTCGGTGATCTGGTTAACCTTTTGGTAGGAAAATTCCTGTTAATCTAAACCTCATATATTATTAGTTATTGTTTTTTTTAAACAGTTATTGATAAGTTATTTAAAAAAAGAGAAAAAGAATTATAAACAATATAAAAAAAATTATAATACCCAGAGGACTTGAATTGGAATTAAATCTATTTAAAATTAAATCTAATTCTTTTAATTATTCAATGAAAAAAAATTAAAATTTCATTTTGATATGACGGTATATTATTAGAGTACAATCCCTTGTATTTTGTTTTGTAAACAAATTTTACTTATAAAAAACATACTTCTTCTCTTGCACATAGGTTACGGCAAAAAATTATAAATATAACAGTTTTATTAAAAAATTGGCCAAACATTGCAATGTAAAACATAATTGGCAATCTGTGGCAATCAAACGCGTGGAGCATGGACGTGATTAATCACGTCATGGTGCAGCATGTTCAAACACGTCCATGGTGGACGTGATCAACACCCATTCACGCCTACACTGGGCGTGACTCAAGCCCAGTCACGTCACCCCAGGACGTGATTCAGCCTCCTATTTATCCCCCCACCCTTCAGCATTTCCAGCAGCACCCATCATTTGCAGTCTTGAGCATTTGCAGCTATCTTGAGCATTTGCAGAGGTGTTGGTTATCTCTTTGGATTCGAGTTTTAGTTCGAGCAAGTAAGTATTGGTAAAACATATTATTTTTAAATTACATGCAATATATTATGTTGTTGTCTTAGACAATTGATATTGAGCTAAATAATTGTTATTGACTTAGGTTAGAAATAGTAAGTTAGTATAATGTAGGTTTTGATTGGTTATTTATGTAGGTTAAGACGTAGGTTTATTGAGTTACAATATTATTAGTTAGTTACTTAGATTAGGATTAATTACGACCTCAAGGTTATGATGTTGGTTACCTAGGTTATGCCCTAGGTTTAGGGTTTAGGGTTTAGGGTTTATTGACCTAGGTTTTAATTTGTTATTTACGTAGGTTATGAGTTAGGTTTTCAGGAAGGACCTACGTAAGACATAGATAATCAATTTATTTTAATAATTTTTCTTCTAAATGAAATAAATAATGATAATATGCTTATAGATTTTTCTGTGTTACAGGCGTGACCGTGGTCGTGTTGGTCATATATAAAAAAATGTCTGGAGATGGTGATTTTGTTCGTATTGCTTTATATTATAATGGTAGCAAAATTGAGAGCCGACGTGGTGTTATTTTCGAAGGAGAGAAAAGGGGAACACGTATCAACCGCAACTCAACCATTGACGAATTGCATGAAAAAATTAGTCAAAAATTAGTTCTCAAAGAAAACGTATCTATCACTATGGTCACTGCAAGAATATGGTGTGACGATAAATATATCAGCATGAAAGTAATTGATGACGAAGACTTAGAATTTGTAATAGGAGAATTCTTCAACCAGTCAAGGAAAAATTTCTTAGAGTTGTACGTGGATTATGCTGGAGTAGAGGATGTGGCTTTACCAACAAGGTCAGTTGATTTCAATTATTCTCGTGGAGCATCAGCATCTGCCGCTCCAGTAGTTAATTTGTCGATGGAAGATGAAAATGACCCTACTTGGATTATGGATGACGATATTGATGATGACGATGATGAAAATATCGCAATGGAAGATCGTCTTCTTGTCGAGAATGCTAGTGCTTCGGACAATGATGAGGATGATGGTCGAAGCGCAACTGAAATACAAGTGCATGACACAGTCGTGAGAGAGCATGAAACCCAACGACAAGAGGATGCAGGGGAATCTCATTTACCGCAACAATGTCAAGGTGTGTTACCAAACAATAGTTACTTACATATATGTTTTTTTTTTGTGTATGTATTTGAATGTAATAAATTTTGGAATTTGCATATGTAGGTGAGGGTAATGCTACTTTTTGGGATGGAATCCCACATTACACCTACATTGATTGGGATTATCCGAGTGAACAAGATTCTGGCAGTGGTTGTGGTTCAGGTTCAGTTGAGGGTCCATGGGTATTAGGGAATAAGTTGTTTGTGAAACAGGAATTTGCATCAAAAGAAGATGTGCAAATGGCAATCAAGGTTAACCTCATGAAGGAGCATCAGGAAGCTGTCGTGGTTGAAAGTACGCCGACAAAGTTAAGCATGAAATGTCGTGCGCATGACCAGAATTGTCCATGGAGGGTTAGGGTAATGAAACCAGCGTACGGTGAAAGATGGGTGGTTACCAAATGGGGCGGGGATCACAATTGCTTAAATGATCACATTTCTCAGGACCACAGACAATTAGATTCCAGTGTTATTGTTTCACTCGTACTAGGTAAGTTAAGGATTAATATTTAATGATGAGAATTAATGATTGTGTTATTTGTATTAATGATAACGTGATTTAATTTTTTTTATTAGGGATGATAAAGCATGATCTATCATGTTCAATTGGACTCATCCAGGAAAGGATAACTCATGCCTATGGATACAAAGTTTCATACTACAAGGCATGGTATGCAAAGCAGAAAGCAATGGCAATTATCTACGGTGATTGGGAGGAATCATATGCATTTTTGTCGAGGTGGTGTGAATATATGGTTGGACGTAATCCAGGTTCCATTTATCGTCTTCAAACAAACAGTTATTATGTGGCTCATAGAATCGTTCATGGAAAACGTGTGTTTCACCGGATTTTTTGGACCTTCAGACAATGTTGCGAGGCTTTCAATTTTTGTAAGCCGGTTATTCAAATTGATGACACTCATTTATATGGCAAGTACAAAGGAAAATTGTTGATTGCCACAACTCAGGATGGAAATAATGAATGTTTGCCACTTGCATTTGCTATTGTTGAGGGTGAGACGTTGGAAGCTTGGGAATTCTTTTTGGATAACATTCGCGCGCATGTTACACAGAAGACAAATATTTGCCTTATTTCTGATCGGCATCGAAGCATATTGTCTGCAGTTGAGAGGCACCGTGGTTGGCAACCACCGCATGCTTATCATGTCTTTTGCCTTCGCCATATTGCGAGCAATTTTAATCAAAAGTTCAGAAATGAAAATTTGAAGAGAGCGGTTATGAATTTAGGTATGGTTAAAAACTTCATCTATTAATTGTGCATGTGGTTGTAAAATTTAATGTTATTTAATTTGTGTGCAGGTTATACTCCTTCTATTGTTCAGTTTGACATAGCCTACGCAAGTTTTCGTGATGTGAGTCTTGAGGTTGCAAACTGGATTGATAGCATCCCGAAGGAAAAGTGGACACGTGCATACGATGTTGAGGGACGAAGGTATGGACATATGACAACAAATTTGGCCGAGTTAGTCAACAGGATGTTAAAAGGTGCAAGAAACATGTCAATAACCGCGTTGGTTAAGCACACATACAGCAGATTGGTGGAATATTTTGTTTGCCGAGGGCGGTCAGCTCTTAATGAATTGCAAGGTCCTTATCCTCATTGCAAAAATGTTATTGCTATGTTGAAGGCCAATGAGACCACTGCTACTGCTCACTATGTTCGTGCATATAATGTTGAACAATCTGTATTTGAGGTTGACGATGGTTACGAAAAATCGTATTCGGTTAATCTCCCTGAGCGGTCCTGCTAGTGTGGGAAATTTAAGGCGTTCAAGTATCCTTGTAGTCATGCCATAGCAGCCGCTTTACATGTTCGTCAGGCACCGTCACAATATGTGGATGACGTATTCCTCATTACAAAGCTGGTAGAAGCTTATTCATTCCCATGGCAGCCAATTGGCAATGAGCAAGCAATCCCACCTACTACAGATCCAGTGGTGATACCTGACAGGTGTATGTTGCGTGCAAAGGGTCGTCCAAAGTCAACTAGAATACGCAATGAGATGGATGAAGTTGAAGGTAGTCAAAGTCGTGTTAGGTGTGGTATATGCAGATTACCTGGTCATAACCGGCGAAATTGTCCTAATCGTCCATCTACCTCATGATTTGTTTATGTTGTTGTCCTTGTTTCTTTATGTTGTTATATTTTGTAATGAACATTTGAAAATAAACAAAACTTCCATTGAAACCACTGATACGAATGTTGTTGCACATGAAAATGCATTCCACATTAACAATCCATTAAAACCTAATAAAATAACATAACGTTCAAACAACTGGAAAAGGGGTGACCAACACAAACAGACGAGATTTAAAAGCCGAAACAATGAAACCTACTAACAACAACAACTGAAACATGAAAATCATGACATGTCATCTTCCAGTAGCTCGATTACTGGTTTGTTAAAAGTAGCTAAGATTTCTATTGGAGAGAAACGCTTCCAGTAATTAGATTCTGCTAACACCTTTAGTACATCTTCATCATTTTTCAGTTCTATTATTTGATATTCGACTAAGTTTTGTGAATATTGGGTGTGACCTGGTTGTCGGAAGAACATGTGTTTCACAACCTGTGACTCGTGTATTCCATACGGAGGAACTCCGACCGGCGCAACTCGCTTTATTATATCCTTGAGTGTATCTATATTGCATCCGGAAGGGATTTGAAACCTTTTTGGATTTGTTCCATTAAAGGAGTAACCCAGAAAATTGTTTTGCCGTGGTTGCTTCCACTTGCCGTTGTAGTACAAAAGTGCATCATGAGTAGGAGTCATCGTGGATTGAAGTAGGTCGAGGACACCATCGGGTGTTCTGCTTATCATACATAATAATTCTATAGGACCAACAGACGAGAATTTTTCATGGCACGCCAGCATAGTGCAAACATCATCATCATTATTCAGGGGCAGGGAATGAAAAACAATTTCGTTACCTGTAGTGATGGCTGGTTGTCGATAGTAAATTTCATCCACAAATTGGTCACTTGTGAGTAAGAGGGTGTTGTGCATTCTACTCTTGAGTGACTGAAAGGAACATTCATCGGGAACTCGCATTGGTATTGGGGTAGGACATCCGAAAGAAACACCAGTTTCATAATGCATGATTGATCCATTCGGAAATATAAATGCTAGTTTCGAATTACCAATGTTTTGAGAGGCGGTTTCAACTAAGAATGTCATCGTGCTGAGATTGAGTTTCCTTTGCGGAGGTGTGTTGTGTGGGATGATTAAAGTCCTGTGTGGGGGTATATATAACGATGTAAAGTCCCGCCTGTGTGGGACGGGACCACTCGCGTATGGATGAGGCGTGACTAAACAACTGGCGTGCTAGTGTTGTCAATGTCATCTTAAGGATGATGTAAATTGATTGGCTATCGACAAAAAGGACATGGATGTGTTGTCAATCGTCACCGGTGTAGTCAATGTCATATTGCAGTCCAAAGGACGAGTCATTTATTGTGCTTGTCTGCCATGAGAAAGACCGGACATTACTTTGGAGAATGTGCGTGCCAACTTGTATGCGTGAATGGCTAACTACGTCGATCACAAAGTTCAGGTAACTTGTCCAACGAGGATATACTTTTATAGTTCCACATTTAGTTTATAGCAAAATATAGTCATCACAACCAAATTAAATAACCAAACGACGTCCACCACAGATATAGGGGCTAAAAAAATGTCAATAATCAAAACATGTTTAACCAGTACATAGAAACAAATTATAATCGACACAAAACGGAAAATAACAAAATATAAAGTCTACGAATAATGAGGCCAAGCCTCATGACGCGCCCGACGATCTGGCATTCTGCGTCTACCATGTCCACGCGAATACCGCCGAGGAGGAGAAGGATGTCGCACATGATATGCAGGTGGAGTGTCATCGCTTGGCGGCTCTGGAGGATAGTCTGGCTGCTGAGGATCGAAATTGATGCGGCTAAGCACATCGTCAGCAGGTGCCTGATGTGGTATATGAGGTCCCTGACTACTGCTCCCTGCCTCATCCCCAAATGGCATCGCCATTGAACTGAAATCGAACGCAGGCTGGCCTTCAGTGTCCATCGGTGCGGCCTCAGGCTGATAAAAAGTATCGGGCTCAGGCCGATAAAATGTATCGGGCTCAGGCTGAAAATATGTATTAGCCTCTGGCCGATAAAATGCATCAGCCTCTGCCTGCGGAGGGTCGTAATATGTCTCCCGAACACCGTATTCATGACCTATGTAGGGTGGCCTCATCCAACCACTCGTGCATGGCCTGGGTGCATGAATAGGCTCAGGTACTGGTGTAATAGGTCGTCGACGACGTTCTAACCCTCGACCCTCTTTCGCACAACGCCCGATGTCGAGGGATAACTGTGGCTCCTCCGGACGCTGGGACGACGGTGCCTCTGGACCTGCCTCCTCCACCCGAGCAGACTCTCTAAAACAAGCAATTAGACGAGCTACTTCGTCGTGAACAAAGTGCAGACCAACATTCTCAAATTCCTCATCGGTCGTGACATAATGCAAATTCTCCAGGCCATCAACCTACACGTCACAACATAGTTACATAAACAACATGATAACAACATGATAACATAATGGTAAAAAAATTATTTTGAGTTAATCACTTACACAACGTGCTAATGTGGCACCCTTCTTTGTCACATATCGCTTGCCGGAAAGTCTATACCAGGCCATGTACTGATGGTTCGGTGACATCAGACCATGTAATGCAGGAGGCACCTCAACATGTTCACCTCTCCTATTCCATCTCTGTATAAACTTTCTTAGCTTACGAGGCCAATTTTCTTGGGCTTTACCCCGAATGGTATAATCATGAACACCTTTCAATTTTCCAGGCCTGTGAGGTATTGGTTGATCCCGCCCAAATTGCCTCATGCATCTATCAGGCTGCAAATACTCAACAACGTGGAAACAAATAATAGGTGTCCTAGCCATCCACAAATGCTGTGTCTCAGCAGATACACCAAGAAAATCGTAATCACCATAGGGTTGCCAAACGACCTACACAAATAAATTATATATAGGAGTCACTTGCATATTCACATCCATGTTAAATAAATATATTTCATTAAAAAGGCATACCTCATCTCTAGTTAAGGAGTCTAGCCTCTCTCGATACCAAGTCAGTGGGTACGAACGGAAGCGACAACGAGCATTAAATCTAATATCCAGATTAAACATTCAATCGTTAATTGAAATCCGCATAAATACACAGTCATTCAAGTAATACAAAATAAACATACCTGTGTCCAAAGTGACGGTCTGGCTCAGACGGAACAGGCAATGGGGAAGCAATTGGTGGAAATCTGAGCCACGCCCAAATCTGGAGTAAAACATGACAACCACCAATGTCTTTTCTATCGGGGTCTGTGCATTCGCACAACTGCCTAAACAAGTTAGCCAGAACCGCTGACCCCCAGCTATATGTAGCAATATCGGCAAAATCACCACCAAGTAAGCCGATGTAGCGACAGCCTAGTACGGTCCCCCCCGACCTGTCACAAAGGATCCAAGATCCTAACATTCGAGCAATGTGAGCCTTCGTGAAGTATATCACATTTTGAGGGTTTCCAGCAACTGCATCATATGAAGGATACACCCTGTCGAAATATGTTAACCTCAAACTGCCGATGGCTAACTCTGTGTCTGCATGAGGGCCGTTACCAAAAACCTCACTACACAATTCTGCCCAATCTGTGTGAGTGTGCCCGGTAACGACTTGCCCATCAGTGGGCAATCCTAGAATACCTGCAACATCTTGCAAGGTAATCGTCATCTCACCCTGCGGCAGATGGAAAGTGTGTGTTTCTGGCCTCCACCGCTCGACCAGAGCGCTGATAAGACCAGCATCAATCTGAAAAATACAGGTAATTTGTCAAGCTTAAGTTCAAAATTACAACATTAAAATTTTAACACATTAAAACAAAACAAAAATCGTAAATCAATACCTGCATAAACTTCATGCGAGCCACATGTATAAACCCAGCCTCAGTCAAATACTATGCCACTACGTCCGGAATATCGTCGGGTCGGGGTCCACCAATAAGTCTACCTCCGCGACGAATCTTCAGCTCTCTCTGTGTCTCGTCATTCCATACTGCCTGAGAAATATGAGTGCGTTGTCTACGCCTCCTAAGAACATCCCATCTGTATGGTCCCGGAAGAACATGCGTTGTGGGATCGGTTGGCTCATGCTCACGGTCACAACCAGAACGAGGTGATTCAGACGACGATGATTCAGCCATAATAATATGCTACACATTTAATAAATAACATTACTAATGAATACCTTGCTCGGCAACTAAGAGTGCCCTAAACCCTACAACCTAGGTCATAACCTTCCA
>CM023958.1:192702-252412 GCA_013407115.1 Glycine latifolia
TTTTTTTAACTAACCAATGCAAACCTAGGTCATAACGTAGCTAAATAGCTAATGAAAACCTTGCTCGGCAACGAACAGTGCCCTAAACCCTAAAACCTAGGTCATAACCTTCCAGAGGTTCTTAATCATGACCAAAGTCACTAACTGAATTTTTTTTTCACTAACCAATGCAAACCTAGGTCATAACCTAGCTAAATAGCTAATGAAAACCTTGCTCGGCAACGAACAGTGCCCTAAACCCTAAAACCTAGGTCATAACCTTCCAGAGGCACTTAACCATGACCAAAGTCACTACCTAAATTTTTTTTGACTAACCAATGAAAACCTAGGTCATAACGTAGCTAAATAACTAATGAAAACCTTGCTCGGCAACGAACAGTGCCCTAAACCCTAAAACCTAGGTCATAACCTTCCAGAGGTTCTTAATCATGACCAAAGTCACTAACTGAATTTTTTTTTAACTAACCAATGCAAACCTAGGTCATAACCTAGCTAAATAGCTAATGAAAACATTGCTCGGCAACGAACAGTGCCCTAAACCCTAAACCCTAATAACTTTCCAGAGGTACTTAACCATGACCTAATACTAACTAATAATATTGTAAGACAATAAACCCATAACAAGTGCGACGATAAATATTTCAAATAAACTTAACTCACTAATAATTTTTCTAGATCAATAATAAGTCTCTAAGACAATAATATAATATCTTGCATATAATTTAAAAAGCATATATTTGAGCAACACTTACTTGGACAGAGTTTCGCTTCAAAAAACCTCGACTTAAAGCCTGAATTCTAGAGAGAAGTCAGAGAACAAAAGCTAGAGAGATGTGAGAGATGTGGAAGTGAGGATGAAATGCTGAAATGGTGGCTTTTATAAGGGAGCATGGTCACGTCGTGGGAGGGCGTGAGTGAAGCCTAATCACGTCATGGCTGGACGTGTTTAAACACGTTATGGGCTGGCGTGATTTAAGCCCAATCACGTCTTGGGCTGACGTGATTCAACACGTTTTGCACCTACGTGTTTGCTTGCTACACATCCCAAATAGACTTTTTGGTTGCAATATTTGGCTAATTTTTTAATAAAACTGTTATATTTATAATTTTATTTAAATACACTTATACAATTGTATTATTTCCTTAGTTGGAGATTGAATTTAAGACGTTAAATTCAATCATTATCTCTTATCATTGTAAACATCATAAAGATGACTAGTTTAATTTAGTGAAGTTCTTTGATGATATCTGGGTATGCGCGGAATGGACGAAAGTTTGAGGCTTTTCAGCTGTTTCGTCAAATGCCGTATCGGAATTTGTTTGCCTGGACTGCTCTGATTTCTGAGTTGGTGCAGAGTGGGAATGGAGTTGATGCGTTCCACGTGTTTGTTGAAATGCGGCATGAAGGGGTTAGTGTAACAGACCCGTTGGTTCTTTCCAGTGTGGTTGGTGCTTGTGCTAATTTAGCTCTCTGGGAGCTAGGGAAACAGATGCACGGTGTGGTTATAACCCTTGGTTATGAGTCTTGCTTGTTTATAAGCAATGCGCTTATAGATATGTATGCCAAATGCAGTGAACTTGTTGCTGCGAAGTATATCTTCTGTGAAATGTGCAGAAAGGATGTGGTTTCTTGGACTTCAATAATTGTTGGCACTGCTCAGCATGGGCAGGCTGAGGAGGCACTGGGTTTGTATGATTAAATGGTTTTGGCTGGGGTTAAGCCAAATGAAGTGACCTTTGTTGGGGATTCATGCTTGTAGTCATGCTGGCCTAGTTAGCAAGGGGCGTGCTTTGTTCAGGACTATGGTTGAAGATTATGGGATTTCGCCCTCTCTACAGCACTATACTTGTTTGCTGGATCTTTTTAGTAGATCAGGGCACCTTGATGAGGCTGAGAATCTCATTAGAGCAATGCCAGTCAACCCTGATGAACCTGCTTGGGCTGCTTTGCTCAGTGCTTGTAAGCGCCATGGTAACACCCAGATGGCAGTTAGGATTGCTGATCATCTGTTTAATTTAAAACCAGAAGATCCTTCTTCTTATATATTGTTAGCTAACGTATATGCTGGAGCTGGTATGTGGGAAGATGTTTCGAAAGTGAGAATGTTGATGATGACCATGGAAGTTAAAAAGGCACCAGGTTATAGCTGCGTTGACTTGGGAAAGGAAAGCCATGTGTTTTATGCTGGAGAGACTTCTCACCCAATGAGGGATGAGATTATAGGTTTAATGGGGGAATTAGAGGAAGAGATGAGGAAAAGGGGTTATGTTCCTGATACTAGCTCAGTTTTGAATGACATGGATCAACAAGAGAAGGAAAGATAACTTTTCTGGCATAGTGAGAGGTTGGCTGGGGCCTATGGGCTTCTTAAGGCTGTTCCATGGACTATTATGCGTATAGTGAAAAATCTTCGTGTTTGTGGAGATTGTCATACTGTTCTGAAAATCATCAGCACTATAACAAATAGGGAAATTTATGTCCGTGATGCCAAAAGATATCACCATATTAAGGATGGGAATTGTTCTTGCAATGACTTCTGGTGACTTGAGAATTGTGATTGAAATTTCCACAAATTCAGTGCGTGTTTGTTTACACGTCTAAGATTTGCATGAATGGAGATTTTCAGGTCAAACATAAAAAACATTGAAAAACACAGAAGCTAGAGTTTGTTGCTTCCGGATTAACTTGGATTGATTCTCATCGCGTTAAACAAAACATGCTGTTAAATGTTAAACAGGTCTTTGTTATGTAGAATGCTATCATGTCCTGCGTGATACTTGTTGCCTATGCTTTTTAGACCTTCAGGAATGACCTTTCTCTATTGACATGTGATTTCAATCAACGCCACTTGACAAGTCACCTATTTCCAATTACTTTTTGTCAATTTTAAAACAATAAAATACAGTAGCAAAACAAAAATGGGACGCCCATCAATGCCCGTGTTTCCTCTAATCATCTATTACATCCATATTTTTTCTTGTATATCTTTTTCTCTATAGGTGTCAAGTAATCTTGCGTCTATCAATGTTTTTCAATCTAATATATAAATCTCGAAGCATAAAATACAGCGATGATAACTAAACCAATCCATTTTTATCACATAAACATTTTGATTGTTGTTGCTCAGTGTTCCAATATTTCAAATTTTCATTTTCTCTTATCTTAACTGTTCTTCTTTTTAATTTCTTAAATATATAAGAATTCACCAGTTATATTCCATTAATTATTCTAAATAATGAGTTTTTTTGGGTAATTAAATACTAGGTAACCACAAGAATACACAAGAGAAGGAAATGAATAAAGAAGTAGGCGACTGACTATTGAGAAAGATTGATATCATAATACTAGTGTGGAATTCAACTAAAACAGGATACCTTGGAAATTTTTTTGATATGGCAAGAGTCGGATTGTTTGAATAGATGACTATTGTAGAATTCAACTAAAAGAAGGCACCTTGGAGAATTTTTTTACAAGAATTGTTTGCATAGATGAAATGTTTATATTATAGTTTGTGTCAACTTTTATCTATTTACTATAGTAATTAGTAAAACAATGATATGAGAAGACACATCTCACATTCTTCGTTTTTTTTCCGCTTAAAACATGTCTTTTTTCCCCTCTTTTGTTTGTTTCATTTTTATCCATTTTCCACTAAAAAAAACGAAGAAAAAGTGAAGGAAGACCTGAGAATTGTTAGAAAACGAGGCGAAGCATCTATCAACGAGGGAAGAAGTAAGAACTTGCAAGTAGTAAGATCCGACAAGGAAAAACAGTAAACAATGTCGATGTTGACAGGAGTTTAGGAGAAAGACTTCCCTGGGCACAGGTTCAAATTTGGTGTCTTAGACACAGCTAAGCTAATGAAGTATTGCTTAAGGAGACAAGTCCAATACTAGTTGAACCAACCACTTGTTAGTTGTTGCTACTTCATTTGAAATATTATAAAAGCATCATAAAAATAAAAAGTTAAAAACTACATATTCCATCAAATCATTAAGACACAACTTTATCACACCTCTAGTAATCCTTTCATACTCACATATGCTTCAGTACAAAAGTGTAATGAACTTTTGTAACACTGAGAAAATTGAAATTCGGAGTGTTGGAAGGCTTACCGCTATTCAAGTTGACGCCATTTTAACACATTAAATGCAAGTGAATTGCATTTTTTATTCTTGCGAGTTGTGAGAATATACAATAACCAAAGAATTGCCATATTAACTTTTAATGAAATAAACAGTATTTTACATTCTGTAAGAAGCAAAAGAATTGTCACTAGATGGAAAGGGATTAAGGATTTTCCTACTGTCAAATACTATACGGTAAAACCCATATCATTTGCATTAAGCACTAACTACTAATTTTACTTGTATAGATTCTCTATTTGGTCCCAGTATTGAGCCACAACTTTATCCTTTCGAATTTTCATGGTGGGTGTCATTAGCCCATTATCAATCTGTCATTGTAGAAAAGATCAATTTGTTATTTCAATTATTTAAATAATATATAGATACAACTTTGAAGTTTAATCTAACCGTGAAGGGGTCATTTACGAGAAGGATTGGTCCAATTTGAAATGGAGACTCTGAAGTGCTGCACGACAAAGACAGGAAAAAGAGGGGCGGGGGAATCAAAACAAGACTTTTAGGGACAAAAAAAAGGAGATTAAGAAGAAAAACTAGTTAGTTAAAGCCAATTACTTTTATTTCTTTCCCTTTTTTTCGGTTCTGAAAGAACAGAACTATGTACACCATTTTAGTGTCTTAAGGAATCTAGTTATGGGAAGTCTATGATATATAGGTGAAACATTGCAATCCTTGGTAAAAAATTACAAACAAAAGACTGCATCAATTTTCATGCAGCAGCATAAATTATGCTCATCTATTACTCATCTATATTGTCGCAGGACATGGTATAGGAATTCACATTGTGTATATTGCTATTATTTGATTCATATAGCTGATTGCACCTAGTGCAAAGGGTTTGAATGTTGTTGTGTTCATTTGACAAGGGAAAGCATTACCAAAATCTTAGACGTAATTTCCTTCTCTTTCATCAACTATAATAAATGAAGTATACTTTTGCCCTCATCCTTCTTTTGCAAGGCGCATGTAACTTTCTAAAACACTTTAGAGTACCCAAGGGAGAGATTCTATCGTAAGAGATACAAAGTATTTGATCAGTTTCCTATTCATAACACCTCTCACAGGGTATTTAATGCCACTCTAAAAGCAACTTGACTAGCGGTGAGCCAGTGAAACAATAATTTTTATCTTCCATTGTCATAAACCTCAACTGAAGTTAATTAACCGTTATATACTAAAAAATGTCCTTTGTTAACAGATAAACAATAAAATGCCATGGCAATATGTATATAAAGGCATAAAATTTCTCTGGCATTCATTATAACAAGCAGAAGTGAGACACGATCTTACCATGTCCTCAATTCTTTATATATTAGGCTGGTCAATTTTTCCTGACTGACATCTGAACTGCTGGAATCTATAATTGATGATTCTCTTGCTGCCTTTAAGACTTCTTCATTGTTAGGAACAATTACAGCCCCTAGACGTCGCTTATCCTAATTGTTAAAGTAGTCACCAAAGAAGTAAAATTATTGCCATTTTGTATTACGTGAGATATAGTCATATGTAGGTCTATGAGCCATTAGAGTTTAAAGACATCAAGATTTTAGTTCACCTGGCCAATAACAACAATTTGATGTATGAGGCTACTCCTCATGGCAGCTTCTTCAAGTTCTCCCGGTTCAACATTTTCACCTTCTCTTATTGAAACATGTGATTAGTACTTAATAAGATGGAAAAATTGATGACCAACAGACAATTTTTACAGTAAAAATCAAAGTAGCAGTCAAGGGTCAAAAAATGGAAAATAACCCTTAAAGCCTCACAGTAAACATATGACAACTAAGAAAGCCATTAGTTAATTGCAAAAAGATCAAAATCATAAAAATTAACAAGTGCTCATTTTCCATCTGGGCAGCAACCTTAGTTTAAAGGTTTAGACATAGCCAATAATACAATATAGAAAATCACAAACAAAGTTACCAAAATTATTTATTAACTTTTTGCCGATAAAAAATATTGGTTAGCTGAAATCTCTTAAACATGATATGATTATCAATTCTTTGGCTGTTTTGAACTAAGACCAAACGAATAAAAAAACACATGTAGAGCTTTGTTGAAGTATAATTAAAATAGTTCATGCACACATAAATAATAATATAAAATAGAAGGGAGAAGGGAGAAGGGTGAAGGGTGAAGGGAGGGGAGAGAGGTTGGGGGTTCAAATCCTCCCAATTGACATGTCTAACAAAATTAACAAACTAACATTTGTCAATAAAAAATTATAATATAAAATTGATATCTTGTATGAAACAAAATTATTAACTTATCTTATAATTTGCTAACGTCTTTGTTTTGAGCTCAAATCTTCACATAAAAAAGAGAAAAGATAAAACATAATAATTTTATCAATATAAAGAGATTTAATTCAAAAAATACATAAAGTATGTAGAGAAATAATAATAATAATAATAAAATGTAATGTGTATTACTCTTGAGCAAAATTGTGTTCCACAATTGACAACAGTAGCTATTCAATGTGTCAATATCACTAAATAATATCTTCTTAGATACACCTTGTGCAGTAACCTAAAATATATATTAAAAAATAAACATGTTTATTCTAAAAAATGTTAGTGGCTGTAAATTTTGAAAACTGATTGGTGGTTACTCTTCAATTTTCTCTTCACATCATAAACTATTTTTTATAACCAAATTTAAATTGTATAAACCCTGGCCCTCAAGGATGAATACTATTTTAAATAGAAAAACAAAAGCACAAATGGACAGAAAAGTGCACCTTGAATCTGTTCAGTTACAAATGCCAAGTTGTTTACCTTTACTAATACTAACAGAGTAACAGTGTCCGTTATTCACATCCAATAATGGACAGAATCATAAAAATAATAGAAAGCACACATAACACATGCAAACACACGGGAAAGGAGGAAACTTTTATTTATAGGATCCAAATATCAACATACACAAACTTCTGTTCTACCTGTAGAAAGTACAATAGTGTCCTTAGCACGGCCATCCACAACAATTACTCCGCTGGAATTACGACTCCGCCCAGTTGAATGGTGGGGAACAATCCAACCAATATCCCCAGTATTCAGCCAGCCGTCCCTATCTAAGACCTGATTTGTAGCTGAAGGATTCTGATACAAGAATAAGACATGTAACTGACACAATTTGATCCAGAATATGTCAACAAGATCACATTATGTGAAAGTGATTGAAAACTTTTAAGTAAGCGGCACTTCTTGACTGCTAGGACCATTACACAAAGCTACTGGCATATCATGGGAAATGTATTTCGTGACAAAAAAAATTCTTCATCTGAAGAATACTTACAGAGCACTCAATAGTGAACCTTTTGTAAGTCCTTGCTTTGATATTTAAGTTTGGCAGACTATAAACAAATAAGTCTACATGCCTACAACTCCGGTATATAAGGAGTAGAAACTAGAAAGCCTGAAATATAAAATGATATGCATATTTTTATATCTTCCACACATGTCCAACAAATTGTTATATTTTCATCAATATGCTCTCTCTCTCTCTCTCATAGATGTACACACACATGTCAATACAAGACACAAGTTTGAATTTTATAAAGTATATTACCTTATAGTATCCCTTCATCAATTGTGGTCCCCTGACTTTTAAAATTCCCTTTGAACCAGGTGGAAGAACTTCATCAGTCTCAGAATCTACAACTTTGAATTCTGTATGCTTAATTGGATGCCCAACAGACCCAATAACCTTCAAAAGATTACATCTATAACATTTTCAGATATAAGCACTACCCTTTGCAGACACAAATTAGAAAGTAATTAAAGAATGCAAATTTTGTAATTATTATGAATATCTGGTCTAGAGACTTTTGACAAAAACCAAAAGGTTTACAGTGTGCTTGTTATTAACAGATTAAGTAGAATGGGTATCTTTCGCAAAAGAAAAATAAATATGAACATTACAAATAATTATAAACAAAAGATATGCTGATTAAGTAGGCATTCCTACACCTCATTTAGTAGAACTCTCATTTAGCCCTTTGTTTTCTTAACAAGCTCAAATTATTGTTATTCTCAATTTTCTATTTTACTTTTCAAGAAGGGGGGAGAGAGAAACAGTTATATACTAAGGTAGAGAGAGAGAGAGAACAGTAGGAGTTGAAATGAAATAACTTAGTTATAAAACGACAAGTTTAACAATTTATTATAGGTAGAGTAGCAAATTTCGGTAGCAGAAGGGAAAAATGCTATGTTAAACAATACTCGGCTCAGCTGAATATTAATCCAGTTGATAATCTACTGCTTACATTACAACTAAGCCGTCGAGCAGCAATAACTGGTGAAGTTTCTGTTAAACCATATCCATTCTGCACATTCACGCCAATAGCCTGCGTATTGTTTTTAAAAAAATGTGAGAAGAATGTCAAAGAAAAATCCTGCCAAGAGTTACATGTGTGAAGTATCAGACCTCAAAAAATCTATCCACATGAGAAGATAAGCTACCACCACCACTTACTCCAGCCTGCAGAGTGCCAGAGGGTTTAGCTTATCATGAGCAGAAAAGTGACCCATTTCCAAAATCATAAATAAATGACACAATGCAGTATGTTGTTTAGATGAATAATTTATAACACAGAATGGGGGATACTGTGGGGCGATCCCTAACATACAGGACGAGGAATAGGAACAAGATCTGGCAAAAAAGAGAGGAAAGAAATAATAACTATAATCAAGAGGAGGAAACTAAACTAAAAGACAATTAGACCCAGACATCTACAAAGGGGTTTATTGTTCTTTTTGCAAAGCTAGAACTAGCACAAAATTACATACTTTTAAAAGGGAAGCCGTGCTTGGATTGTTTAAGGCTTTAAGCACCTCCCTAGAAAATTCTTTGTTTTGGATTGATGCTACTTTTATATTAGTCCAACCAAAGGGGCCATACCATAGCTACATCCATCTTCCATAGACTACAAGTCTTGCATCTATTGCTGTTTGCATCCTAAGAAGACCTCCACCATAGTGGAAGTATCATCCATGAGGCACTAAAAAGAGAAAAGGGGAAGAAAACTTGATCTAAGCCAAAAGATGGATAAATGTTCCTTTTTTTGGGCAGTCAGAATATGCAGAAAATCTTTAACATGAACCTTCACAGTATTGGATCAATGCTACTTTTATATTAGTTTATACCACTCTTTCTCAAATGATAATGCTCTCAATACACTCTTTGACACGCTTTTTTACCATACTATTATTCGGTGGAATTCATGTAAATAGCATTCAATGATGTGGGTTACACTCCCTATTTAGAGGGTCCCACATGAATTTCACCTAAATTAAAGAGTGTGTTGTGGACATTTCTATTCTCAAATTCCTTCTTATTAATTGTTAAACTGGAGTGCCAACTGTGAACCTTAAGTTGAGCCCTACTGAACAAGGCAAAATTCGGAGGTAAATGTAACTGCATTGCTGCCTCTCACACATCCTACAAAAGAAGTTTTTGAGAATATACCCTTCATATCCAAGTCTGACTAGACTTCTACAAAGTTAATTTACAGAGAGAATTATATGTAGGGATATAGTGGAAAATAGTAATAGAGGCAAAGAATTGACAGAAAAATATTATGAATAAAATTCCAATAAAAATACAACAAAAGATTTCCTCACCAAAATATTTTCAATATAAGAATAATTTATCCACTTAAGATTAATTAAATTGATAAGCAATTACTCAGTGACCGCTCTTTAAACATCTAAAACCAATTAAGTGGTTAGTTATTCATAAACTGGAATTTTTTCCCCAAAACTTTTGCAAGAGACAATCAGTTGGTATGGCACTCCACAAAAAGAGACAATAAAATAAACTAATTTATTATAAATCATATTTCAGAATACAAGACCTTTGAAATTCCAATAGCTGAATGAATTTTACGGTAGACCAGTATCTTCGCCAGTAAATGAACTGGAAATAATATTGTGGCAATAACTCTTGCCCATAAGCAGTCCAACATTGAATGGAGGTAGGATGGCAGTTTCTGATCCTTTGTTAGACATTTACCCTACAAACATATTTAAAATTTATTAAAAGCAATGTGTTGGGAAGAATCAGAACTACGTCCATTTACTTGTTTAATCTAATTTGAAAAGTGCTATTGATGGAATAATTGTCAAGAGTGAACCTGAGATGAGGTATGACTGTGATCAGAAATAAGTTTGATAGTAAACCCCTAAATTTCTCCTTGAGAAATCTGACAACGGCACATATCAATCCTTAAGAACATAAAAATCCCATTCTAGTCCCTAGAATTACAAAATGTGGGTCATATGGGTCCTTTTTAGGGACCAATGAGGGATTTTGATATTATTGGGGACTAAGGTGGCCCACCCAAAATTTCTCAAGGACAGATTCATGTTTTCACTCTCAATTTGAATGTGATAGTAAGATAGGATTTGGCAATTGACGGATTGGGTCTATTCCTTTGGGGTATGGCCCATCTTACCAAACAGATCCAATTTGTTGTGACACAATGGTAAACCAAATCAGATCAGATTAACAAAATGTCATCCACTCCAATTTCTTGTTATTTGCGTTATATTTTTTTTTCTCTTATTTTTTTTAAAAAAAATTGGATGAGGTAAGCCTTTACTAAAGCATAGAAAACAGATTTTAAGACAGAGTGATGATTTTGGGAGTGTTGCTAACACTTAGACCTACAGAAAGAGCAGATGACCATACCTCATAAATACGCTTACACTCCATGTACCTTAAGCTGACCCTTATGAATGTGAGTGCAACAAGCTTTCTAACAAAGGAGCTTGTAGATATCTGCTTCTGGATCCCACTACAGGAATCAAGAATAATAAATACGATTCACCATTGACATGAAATACAATGGACTATCATCAAACAATTCCTGGAAAAGGATTTACCTGTATAAAGTTTCATAAACTAAAGGAACAGAAATCAAATAATGTGGTTGATAATGTCCCAAATCATCCTATAATGGAAGAAAATATAGGATATTAATGCACGAGACAATGCGTTGTCTTTTATGACAAACCATACATCAAACATATTATTAAAGTTATAATACCTTCAAGTTTCTCACGGTTGTGTATACTTGTTCAACACCGCACGAGAAAATGAAATACTCACAAGCTCTTTCATATGCATGCCAGGAAGGCAGCATGCTTAGAAATCTATCCCCAACTTCAGCAGGTACAATATCGCCTAAGTTTTTTATCTAGAAATTCATTAACACGTGATATACAACATCAATAATATGTTAAAAGCCAAGAATTATCTTTAACCAAAACCAATTTAAAACCTAGAAAGCTTCATTAACTAAAGAAAACAAAACTAGACAGGTTCAAATAAAAGGTGACTGGGAGCAGAAGGCCCACTTTTCCAATGTGATTTCTCTTTGCCCATGCAAATGTTATAACAAATATTAGGAGGATGCTTTATCCTCTCCTAGTTGTATTCTTCTCTTTTCCTCAAATAAAATTTCATTATACATAAAAAAGGAAATATGTGAATTAAGTAATGAAGCTATGAGAGAGAGACAAGGAAACAATATGCAATGACTATAGGTTGAAGCACAATAGCTGTAAATGTAATTACCCCCAGCCTATACATCAACTTATACAATATACAGAGGATTAGAGGAATATTACAAAAATATTCTGTTAATCAACCAAGCTCCAATCAATCCACCTAGAAATGGAATAATCGACAATCAATAACAATTGATTTAGATTCATTGCTTTATTAGTTCATAACCTCGACATAGTTTGCTATAGCCTTAACAAAAATGAACACAACCTGTCTGAAAAAACCATTGCCACATTAAATTTTACAAAAGGTTTGCAATCAAACCTGATGCAAAAGATTCTGATGGGTTAGCATAACACCTTTCGGATTTCCCGTAGTTCCACTTGTGTATACAAGAGTAGCAATGTCATCAGATTTGATTGCTTCATACATATAGTGCTTCCCTGCAATTACAGACAAGTTGTACAGAATCGGACTGATAATAGAATGGCCAACATGTAGTTTCCATTGCAAAATAAATAAACAAATAATTTCTTATTATGAAATAAATAAAAAATTAACATAACTCTATTGGGAAGGAGTTACGTTTTTGGCTTCTCTATGGTCATTACTATCTTAGATGTGCATGGAGATTGGGAAGCCTTGCGGCATTATTTAGTTGCCTGCCACCCCACCCCCAATTTTTCTTTTTGATTTTAAATTTTTATTATATTTAACGTTATGAGGGCTATCGTTGTGTCTTGATGACTTATTGGTCATGGGTTCAAATCCGAAAATAGTCTCTTTGCATATGCAAATGTAAGGATGGATACAATATCCCTCCTCCTTACCTACATGGAGCCTCCAGGCAATGGAGTACGTGGTTTTTTTTTTTCCTTTATTTAATGTTATCTGTTATCGAGTATTTGAATTTCTTATCCACCCACTAGCAGCACTGCTCTATCTTTTCACTTGATACTTTCTCTATGAACAAAAGATAACAACATAGTTGAATAATAAAAATATTTAATCCGAATTTGTAAAGAAAGACCCAGGTGACATACTATTATCAAGAGAATCAAACAATACTCTGCGACTCTCTTGTCCCAATTGTATGACTTCTGTGAAAGTAAAGACAGGCAACTCCTTGTCTCCTTCACTGACCAGGCCTGATTTTTCTCCCCACAGCAGAATAATAAATCTCATTGAAGCCTTCAAATAAAACAGTTTTGCAATCCGATTAAACATTTCAGGATTGTCCACAGCTAGTGCCACACTGAATAACAATAGCACCAGTTAGCAGAGTTCTATTTAATAATCAATAGAGACTGGCATTTAAAAATGTGAAAATTCACCATCATAATCAAAGAACATGTACGTGTATAAACATTCCTTCTGTATTCAACAAACTAAACCTCTACTGCAAGTCTGCAACTGTGAAATACTATTATTCTTGCTGTTTTAAATGCAATTCAATTATTGATTAAATCTTTAAACACATAGGTGACTGATCTTTCATTTATAAACTCTACCACTCTGGTAAAGGCAGAACTCAATTCCGAACATTTGTAGACAGGACTTTTTACTATCTAAACCAATTCACATTATCTCCTGATATTATTTTCTATTATATCAGTTTTAGTAACATTTCTTGCAAAACATTTTTAAAAGCAAAAGTAATACATAGTTACTTACATACATGTGTATGTGTATTAAAAAAAGCTAAATTAATTTATATACATGCAACATGATGTTGAGTTTAAGAGGAACAAGGTGGGATAGTGGACTATAAATACAAACTTTAATTTAAGAAAAGAATGGGATCAAAATGGTGAGAGTTTCAACCACACACATAGATGAGAAAAACCAAACCTTTAGTTACTGTTACAAACTGTTGGAAAGCCACCTTAATTGTGGTTACCCCTAGCCCACCTTAGTTGGGGTGGGTAGCCGTGAACAAAGAGGGGTGTATTGAAGTCTCACATTGTGGTGGGTAGCCGTGGGCAAAAGGGAACATGTTGAAGTCCCACATTGGCTAGAAATAGTGCCAAGATAGAATATATAAGTCGGGAGCAATCCTCACCTTACAAGCTGATTTTGCAGGGTTGAGTTAGGCCCAAACCCAAATTCTAACACAAACCATAAGAGAGCTCAAGCAAATATAGATGCATTTCTTGTCAATTCTAAGTTGGAAGGGTAGTTTGAAGATAAGCCCAGTGCCAGGGGGGAGACAAAAGTCTCATAATTATCTAAAGTCGGTCCACATTACATATATCAATGGAAGTAATAATCAAACTGAAAAATTGTATTTCAAATTAAGGTAGAGGTAAAAGGAGTTATGAAGTGGCCAAATATACAATAAAAAATACAATTTGTTAGAAGGGGTGTATTTATTAAACCTTTCAGAGTGGTTGTATATTTGCAGCAGTTCTTCAATTGATGACTTCGAACCCCTAACCACATTGATTGCCCCACATGCCATCATACCTAAACTAAAAATATAGCATGGATGTGATTAAGAAAAGACAACTATTGTATGGCTATTGGTACTACACAACTAACAAGCTTTTGAATATTGTAAATCTGCTCCTGAGCTTAGCACAGTTCCAGGTGTGAAAAATAAAAATTCATTTTTCATTCAGTAAACACAAGAAAGATAGAATGTTCACCTTTGCAATAAGATGAAGAGAAGTCTAATTACATTACAAAATAGTATTTTCCTAAGCATTTTCTTCAAAAGAATAGATATGAAAACAAAAAATTAGGTAACAATAACTCCATAAGTAGGCTAACTGCATCAGAAGCAACATGGCAACCTCCTAATCACCATTTTTATTATAGACTTAAACAGTAATGCTAGTTACCCAAAATAATAAACAAAAGCAACTTTCCTAAAACAAGTAATTTTTTAAACAAGGGTGGTACTTTTTACAAAACATAACTGTAAATGTTTTTTTTTTTTTTTTTGGTTTACAATATATTGTTATGCTATACAAAAGTTAAAATGTATATTTTAATTGTTTGTTTTGAAAAGCTTGTGCACATACAAGTTGTGCAGATAGCATTTTCCTAAACACAATACAGTGAGATCAGACAAAGAAAATAAACTCTGATCATTTAGGTAACAATGTAATAAATAATACATAGAGTTCTACGCACCTTGATCAGCGACAAGCCAGCGACATGAATTATCAGCAAAAAGCGCAAGCTTCTCACTCGGTCTTACTCCAATAACTCTCAACCCTTCAGCAAAGTCCAATATTGCATCCTCCAACTGAAATTTTGATTAGAAAGATACAGAGAATCAGCATTGCATGCCACTAAATGACATGTCTTTGGATAAGTTTCTCATGTAATTCAATATTGGAACAAAGAACATTCATTTTATACTTCAAGCTCATAAAAGTTAATAATAATTTGAAATTGATTTGCATTCCATCAATAGATCTTTAGATTAAAATACAATATTATTTTGAAACACATATTTATTATTGTGCAGCATACAGCATCAAAATGATAACATATAATTCAAAAATTAAAGATTCAAAATAACCACAATCATATTGTGCAAGAAGTTACTTGATGGTGTAAGAGTATGAAGTCCTAAAACAGTTTCAATTAATCTCCGGCACATATTATTGTGCTCATTTGTATCCTATTTCACATATCCATGATCATTTTGCATATTAATAATCAGGTAGACATGTCTCAACATCCATCCATAGAACTCACCCATAATTCTTAAAGTAAAAATAAAATACCAGACACAAAGGTCATTGATCAAACTCAATGATCCTTCAAACCTTACAGGAAATGATAATCATACCCATTACCCAATTCCAACAACGGTGATACAGCCATTCACCATACCATCAACACAGCCCAGACAACCAGACATAAAAAAACCTTTCTAAAACATGAACTACATGGGATTAGGTCACATATTAGAACATATGACCAGAACATTACAGTTTCAGTAAGTGGAGACAAAGATTAATAAAACTACAGATATACAACACTAACAACAATCAAAGCATTTTCCCAGTAGGTGAGTTGATTACATGGATCAAACCACATTGTGTTCTGTAAAAAAACTAATTCTTCACATAGGCCATTTAGATCTGAATCCTTTTAATAGTTTTACTTAAGACTTTTCCTTGGTTTTCCTCTACCTTAATTATTGGGCTATCCCTCATTGGACCAACTCTTCTAACTAGGGCTTTTATTGGTCTTCTCACAATTCAAGAACGTCTTGGGCACAAAAGAGATATAAAAAAGGAAAAAATATTAAAAAAAAATAAAAATACACCTGTTTATATGTCATAGTTGAAGGAGGATCATGATACGGATCTACTAATGCAATTTTACCACCATACTTGTCGGCAGAAGATCTCCAAATATCAGGAACAGCTTTCCACTCGTTTGAGGCCACAACGCCATTACCAGAGAGTAATGAACTTTCTAGAAAGGGGGAGCACCTTCTTGTCAGCGGTTTCTCGGTCTACGTGCAAAAGCTTGTGGGTTGGAAATCGGAAGAAGAAAAATAACAACATAAACACTGATATCCAACATCCTATAGACACACACGACTCGATTATATCATATCATATAGTTTATATGTCAAATTTCATTGACTTTGAACCTCAAATATCAGGCAAAATACAAATTTCACACCAAAATTAAAAAAACTCGAGAGTTAGTACTTATATGCCAAAATTCAATGACTTTGAACTTTAAATATTTTCCCCTAAAATATTTGCCCCGACAGGAAAATTAAAAGAATAAATAAATAACCAGCATGAGCAAAGAGCGAATGCATGATGTTAACATGTGGAGCAGCGAAGAAGCAGTAATTACCTCGGATTGAAATTGGCAAAAGACGGGTCGGTGAAGATTGATCCTGGCGAAGTTGCTGCGAGCAAAGACGAAAGGAAGCGCATGCGCAGCAGAATAAGAGAAGGTGAACGCATAGCTGGAGCTGAGGGGAATTACGGACATTGAAATTGGCAGAAGCAAAAAGAAGAAGAGGATTAAGATGAAGATGAAGCACGTTATTTACATGTATGATATTATAAAATACTACTATGAGAGAGTGTTTTTAGTAATGAGAGTCGTCGTTTGTTGTTACTTGTTGCTCTTAATCGTCAACTCAACCAGGAGTTTGACTGTTGCCTTGCTGCTGATGCCAACAACCGCCAAAATGCCAAAATAAACATTATTAATTCATATATCAGTAAAATATAATTTTCCACTATCATAAACTATCACAACTAATGCCTTCGTTCTTAAATTAAATCGGTGATCAGTCTCATGCACACTCTAATTATATTTAAAATATTCAAATTATTATTTCAGTTTATGTTTATTTTATATCATTTAAGAAGTTATAAAACAAAATATACAGCAATGATTACAAATAATTAACTTAATTTAAGTTTTAAAAAACTCATTTATACAACATTTGTTAATAAGAAAATACTTAACTAAATTCAAACGTGACTTAAGTTACTTAACAATAAATGTTTTTTTTACAAATGTTATTAACAACAAAGGTTAATAATTCAAACTTTGCGGAATTATACGTCCTAAACAAAATGAGAACACGTCAAAACTTAATAATGAATAATGTTGAGGTTGATTAACCTTGAGGTTTATTCTTCCGTGTCACTTTCCTAAGGGCTTACGATGGAAGCTTATGTTGGTTGATTTAACTTTTGTAAAAGGATTGGTTTATGATGTAATTTCATTTGCATCTACTATAGCATATGCTAAAACATGTTAATCAAATTAGTCAATTTATGAGTATCACATATTATTTAACAATTATGAAATATAAAATAGACTTAGTTATTTAGTCCATGAATTTGAAATATATGTTTTTTTTAATTCCTGAAATCTAAAAATGTTTTTTTTTTAGTTTAGTTGTGGATCTTCACTTGCAACCAGTGAGAGACATTGGCGGAACTGTGGTTCTTGTTTGTAGTTTGTGACGACAATTGTTTTGGGTGGTAGTGTATTGTGATCATAGAAGGTTGGAGTCAATAAACAATAGACGAGTAATATTTCATCAAGGGTAGAAGAGGGAAGTTCAAGATAAGCAATAATCTAAGAATCGGAATCGCATTATGACAAGTTTTAAAATGAAAATTTACTGTGCATACTAAAAAAAAGTGAAAAAATGAATTTGAGGAGGAAGGAGAATATTATATAATTAACCCGTCTAATTACACAGTTATTTTATAACTTGTAGACAAGTGACAGTAATGACAAAATATTCATTTTTCTTGATTAGGTAGATATACTGAATACTGATAGAGATCCTTAGACTATTCGTTCCCCCAAATTTGTCCAGAAATTCAACGTATCGATATTCCTATCGGGGGTGATGAGAATGACATATCACATAGGACTGGGTTGGGTCCACTCGTTTCGTTCGATACGTTGTTTTCGCTCACAAACTCGTGAAAGTGTGAAACACGTAGCATTGTGATTATGAGTGCTTATTGTACTTTTTTGAACAATTTAACTAATTGCTAAAAAATTAAATAATATAACTAATTTGAAAAATAATAATAATCACAGTTATATTAGTGATAAAAAATATCTTATATTATTTTTAAAATATATTTATTATTAAATTAAACAGAATAAAAGTTAATGATATCATAAAACAACATAACTGATAAAATTATATTTTAAAATCCATAAAATTGATGATATATTTTTTACTTAATTATATTTTATGTCTATCTAATGTTGATATATGCAATTGTAGTAGCTTTAGTATTATTTTATCTAATTAAGTTTCTTTTTAAAAATTTAATAAATCTGGTCCTTTTGTTAATTTTTTCTATTTAAATGTTTAAATTTTCATTTTTATTTACAAATTTCACTGAAAATAAAAAATCTCAAAATTATCTCTCTTCTGATTCTAATATTAGGTTTTGTAAAGTCTTTAAACTTGTTGTTTTGTAAAATTGGTTGTTGGAAACTTATAAACTAACAACTTATAAGTTAATAATTGAAAATTTTAAAGTATAAATACTAATTGTGAATTAAAAGTGTTTGATGAAATAATTTAATGTATAAATATTAAATAACACAAAAAATATATTTTTTTTTAGTGAAAGCCAAAAAAATTTATTTAAGGAGAACAAATATAAAAAGTTTGACTTAGAAATGAAAACATTTAAATTTTCATATGCATGACATGTAATTATAAGTCTAATTCAGTTAATAATTGAATAAAATATATGAATTATTATAATTTTTATATTTATTTTCAATTTTTAAAGAAATGCATGATATGCAAAAGGTTTAATATATACTACTAATTAATACTGAGAAGTGATTTAAGTAAAATAATTTATACAACAATTTATATAATATTATATTTTGTGTCTTTTATTCATCCGATCATTTATAATATTTAAATTTTAATTTAATTTTTTTTCTCTCTATTAATTGTATAAATATAATTTACCGTTAATATCTTTTATCGGAAACGAAATTTATAATTGTATAAAGGAAGAGATGTTAATTTGTTAAAATGTGAATATATATATATATATATTATTTTCACCATTTCTTTGGCTATGAGAGTAAAATGCATAGACCTGCCTATTTTTTTTCTTAGTTTCTTCTCCATTCCCTGTTACCCAATGACGAAAATGACCTCACTACATGGCTATTTTATTCACTCCTTCTCATTTCGTTACCGTCTCACGTAAATCAAAACACTCGTTATAATTGCTGACGAGAATCAGGAATTGACATGACTGATTATAAATGCTCATTTTATGGCTTCTGAATGGTGAATTTCTGCAATCTAATAATATGGGTATGGTATCTGTCCTACTAGTCTACAACATAACGAATGATTCCTCTTGCAATTCGTCACCTAATGCACTGATTGAGTGCAGAAATAACGAGTTCTGCTGCTAACACCTTGTTTGGGATAAGAGACTGAGGATATTAGTATATGTTAAAAAAATTATTTATTCTCTTTAATGATTTAATTATTTTAAAATATTTAATATTTAAATATAAATTAAAAAATAGATTATACATTGATAGGATAAAGTATTTTTACATATATTTAATCACAAATTATTATATATACTAAATTTATTAATTTTGTAATTTTTTTTTAAAATTACATTAATAGTTATTTTTTATTGGTGGAATGTATAAAATTATTTTTATATTGATAATGTATAATTATTTTAAATACATGTATTTTTTCACGATGTCATATACGTACTTTTAATTTCATATTTTTTTCATGATAACTCTTTAACTTATTTTTAAAGAGAAAGTATACATTTTTAATAAATTGTTTAAATATTAAATTAGTTTCTATTTTTAAATATTAAACAATTTTTAATCTAATATGTTCACTACTTTAAGTAATTAAAAGTAATATAGTAGCTAAATTGTGCCTTAGAGAAACAAGATCTAACCAAAAAACATTCAAATACTAGTGTTATATAATATCGTATTTGAGTCAATAAATATCTATGTTGATGATACAATAAGGATCAAGAGGATATACAATCCTTCAACCTTAAGTATAAGCTAAAGAGACTTGAAATAATGAAAATGAACGTCATTCGACAAAAAAGATATATAATCCCTTAATATTAAGTATATAAGTATGAAGAAACTTAAAGTAATAAGCTCAATTAATATTTGACCGAAAATATATAACCTCTCAACTTTAAATATATAAATACGAAAAAATTTAAAATAATGAAAACCATTCAATCGGAAAGGTGCAATAATTTAAACATCACATTATGAAAAACATATCCTTATTAATGATGATGAATGAATAAAAAAAAACAGTTTCGTTTACTGAAGTTATAAGTCTTTAACGTGCTTTTCCTAATTTAAGTTAGAACTCCAAATGTACTGATTTTTTTTTTCTGTACTATGAAATAACGTTTAGTTTAATCTACTTTAATGAATTACAAGATGATTAATTGGTATTTTATAAGTATTTGTAAAATATATTACTCCAATAGTTTTGAAAAAAAAGTTATAAATAATTAAATATCGATAAAGATAGTCCAGTCTATCTTTTAAGATATATTTAGATTGATGAAAGGTGATGAAATCAAAGAAAAATGACATGAAGAGATATTTTATTCCACTATTTATATGGGTAAAATAAAATAAAATTCAATAAAACTCATTGTTATTCTTATTTAGCTTCACATTTTGTTAATAGCCTAATTAGAAAATAAATTAATAAAAAAATATTATAAAAAATTCAAGTCTCACATTGACTATAGACATTGTATAGAATATATAAATGGGAGACAATCTCCATCAATTTATTTTAGATTTATTAACGGTGTCAAGATAGAGTATATAAGTAAGAATCAACTCTTAATATACAAACTAATTTTTAAGATTAAATTAGATTCAAAATCATATTTTAAAAAGAATAAATCTATAAAATTATAAAATAACTATTTTATCTTACTTCATCACATCCTAATATTACATTATGATTTTATGTCAGCATAAAACGAAAATCACATTAAAGTCATATTAATTGTTGATTATATCGATTATTTTTGTAGGCGCGATGTAGGTGTGGTCCTCGACAAATTAATAGTTTTCACTGTACTTGATTATCTCAATATATATTAAACCTGTCCAGTAGTTTGTCACATGTCAGCTGTGTGTGTGATTTTTTTTTTCATTTTTTTTCTTATTTCTAGTTTAAATTATTTTTAAAATCATATCCCACAGCTAATTTTATAAATTTTTGCTTATATATCAGATTCAGGGATAACACTACTAGTATGTGTTTTTTTCTTGGAAGGCAGCATTACAAGTATGTTTGATAAAGTAAAATAAAATAAAAATAAATTAAGATAAAAGTTTTAAATTAAAGTAAAATGTTAATCCATCTCTTTATGTTTATTTCATTCTTTTTATACAATCTTTCACATCAAACAAATGAGAGTTATTTCAATGTTTAACTTTTAATGTAAATTAAATTTGTTTATATGAAAGAGAAAGAGATGAAAGTGAAAAAGATGTAAGAGATTATAAAATAAAATATGGAAGTGTTTGTTTGTGATGAAAACCAAGTGAAAAGAGAAATAAAGGTAATGAATCTCACATTAATTTATTTTTTCACAAATTATGTAGAAATAAAAAATTATGGGTAGAAAGAATATTATAAAGATAAATTTGATATTTTATGAAGGTTTTCATATTATTGTGGAGTTTAATAAATGATTGAAAATTATAACATTTATTTTAATTTTTTCCCTTTTTAATGTTTTTTAATAGATTGAAAAAAAATTTAACAAAATTTATTTAATTATCTATTACATAATTTATTATTTTTATTATTTATTTTAATTCAAATATTTTATCTCTTTTACACTTTCTTTCCTCCAGTCAATTATTTTTTATTTTTTATTCTCTTTCATCTTTTTTCGTTTCTCTCTCCTAAACTAAAAACTAAAGAAGTTAAAATGACATGCATGATGAAAAAGAATAAAATATTTGACAAGTCTAGATTAGCTCCTTAACAAGTGTTCTGTATACGCCTTTGGTTTTTCTGATTATGTGTGAACTCCATAATTATATCATGATTGGATTAGCAAATGATGCTATTGATTCAACGTAAATGTTTTTGGTGTAAGATTCATCGTAAATAGTTGGCCTGATTATTCTTTCCAAATTTTACTTTGTTAGTTCAAAACTCCTAAAAAAAGACAGCTGCTTAATTTGCATCTATAATATTAGCCCTTAAAAATGTTTTTACATTCTTTTCAAAGTGAATTTTAATTTTTTTGGGTGAAAAAATGAATTTAATTTGTATGCACTTCCTATCGTTTTTTTTAACAGATTTCAACACACTATCTTATTAAGTGAAATTTATGCAAATTTCATTAAATATGTAACTCTCATTAGATCTCATTCCAAGTCAACAGATATTCACATGAATATCAATCAATTAAAAAAATGTGTCGAAAAGAAAACGTTGTAAAATGTATTTCTATCATCACTATAGTGAATGGCTAATGTTGCCGGGGTTATCATTTTCAGTACGGTAGATGGATTGAAGCGGGGACAGGACAATTCCAAAAATGAACGAAATTAAATCGCACGATTCCTTGAAATAATTGAGGACTGGGTGGATAATTATTTCTCTATGGTGTCCCTAAACACAATTAATTAATTAAGGGAAATTTATAAACTTCCAACCCCTAAATGGGGGGGTGATTTGCAGAGGGAGGAGAGAGTTACAAAGAAGACACAAAAAATATAGAGAGAAAATTATAAATGCTATATGTTATATGAATATATTGAGAGATAAAGAAGAAAAAATAGAATATACTAGAAGTAGTAAGAGTGTGAGACAGTAACTACTGTGTTAGCGACGGTTGGGTGAGTTAGTTTCAATGTAATTTTTAAAATTAAAATGAGTATTGTTTTAAACAAGATAAATAATTTTATATTTTTGATGTGTTTGTGTAAATTACTTGTATTTAAAATAAGTATTTTTTTAAAAATAAATTCTATCTGTTATTTAAAAAATTATTTATTTAAAATTATTTTCTTAAATTTAAATAAAATCACCGTTAATAAATAGAGTTGGCAGTGTCCTCTCTGCTCTGCACAGCACATCCATGGCATTGCCAATGGTGTCGTTTGGGTCAGTGATCTCTCATTCCTTCAACTGCATTAGCATTCCCCTTCCAATCCCAAACACTTCATATTTTGTTCGCCGCAACAGCAACAACAACAACCCCCTTCCATGTCAGTGCCCACTCTCTCCTCACCATCCTTCGCATTGCCTTCGGTATGTTCACCAAAAACTACTGTCTCATACTCTCATTTCATTTTTTTTTACAAAATAATGTTGCCTGTAATGCAATTTCCTACACTTTGACTCTTGTTATAGTAGTGTTGTAGACCAAAACAACCTTGAAATCATCAAATGTTTGTTAAAACTTTTGATAAATGCCAAAACATTTTTTATTTTTATTTTGTGTTAGTTTACCATGGGGAAGAGAATCACCAACAGCAAGCACCAGGATACATTCTTCAATTACAGGTTAAGTATCATACTTGAGTTAATTATATATACACAGGACTGCATTCTTGTAAATTTGCATAAGGTATGCACGTGAGTGTAATGTATAATATTTTAGCGTGTGTTTTTCTTTATTTTCTGGCAGACGTTTCAGTGGATGTAGCTGTAGAGAAGAAACGGCTTCCCAAAGGAGAAACTTGGTCTGTTCACAAGTTTGGTGGAACCTGTGTGGGAAACTCCTCCAGAATAAAGAATGTTGCAGACATAATTATTAATGATGATTCCGAGAGGAATTTGGTTGTGGTCTCTGCTATGTCAAAGGTGACAGACATGATGTATGATCTTATCCACAAGGCTCAATCCCAGGATGAGTCTTATGTTTCTGCACTTGATGCTGTTTTTGAGAAGCACAGATCAACTGCACAAGACCTACTTGCTGGAGATGTTCTTGCTGCTTTCTTATCACGGTTGCATCAAGACATCAGTGACCTCAAGGCAATGCTTCAAGCCATATACATAGGTACCGTTACCTTCTCTCTTTCATTCTGTCTGTTTGTTCCTCCATAGAACCAGAAACCCATCTAACATACTTCATATCATGCAGCTGGTCATGCAACAGAATCCTTTACTGACTTTGTTGTGGGGCATGGGGAGTTATGGTCTGCACAGATTTTGTCTTTAGTAATTAAGCAAGTATGTCATTCTAATAATAAGAAACGTATGCAGTTTTTTTTTTTTTTTAATATGAATTGTGCTGATTGCATTTGCTTTCCTTTCATTCTGCAGAATGGGATTGATTGCAAATGGATGGATGCAAGGGAAGTCCTTATTGTAAAACCTACTCGTTCTGATCAAGTTGATCCTGACTACTTGGAATCTGAACGAAGACTTGAGAAATGGTACGCTCTAAATCCATCTAAGGTAATTGTTGCCACAGGATTTATTGCAAGCACATCTCAGAACATTCCCACTACTCTCAAGAGAGATGGAAGTGATTTCTCGGCAGCAATTATGGGTGCTCTGTTCAGGGCTCGTCAGGTCACAATTTGGACAGATGTTGATGGTGTGTATAGTGCAGATCCTAGAAAAGGTTTGTTATGTGATGATGCTTTTATTTTGTTTTATGTTCTACCCTTCTACAGCCTTAGTGTGGGTTTAATTTAGTATAGATATGTTCTGCAGTTGGTGATGCTGTGATTTTGAAGACACTGTCTTATCAAGAAGCATGGGAAATGGTAAGTTTAATTCCGGAGTGTCAAAGCTAGTTGTGACATTATAAAATTCAGGAGACTAACTTTCAAGCTACATCTTTCGCAGTCTTATTTTGGTGCCAATGTCATACATCCACGCACAATAATTCCAGTTATTAGATATGGCATTCCCATTATAATAAGGAATATTTTCAACCTCTCTTCTTCTGGAACAAAGATCTGCCATCCTTCTATTATTGGTGATGAAGATAAGCAGATATTCAAAAATTATGTCAAAGGCTTTACAACAATAGACAACTTGGCACTTGTAAATGTAGAGGGGTGAGTCATGAATTGCAGTCATTTTGTGCTTGTCTCCTCAAAGTTGTAGTCTCAAGTTTTTCTTTTGCAGAACCGGAATGGCTGGTGTTCCAGGTACAGCAAGCGCTATTTTTGGTGCAGTAAAAGACGTTGGAGCTAATGTTATTATGATATCTCAGGTGCAATCACTATCTTTTGCTGTTCTTTTGCCTAATTTTCCATAGTTATATATACGAATCTGCTATGGTAATGAACTTTGTAGGCTAGTAGTGAGCATTCTGTGTGCTTTGCTGTGCCTGAAAAAGAAGTAAAAGCTATTGCTGAGGCGTTGCAGTCTGTATTTCATGGCGCTTTGGATGCTGACCGTCTTTCTCAGGTGTCAAATCTACCTCAGATACAACCACATGCTAATTTCAATTTGATTGCAATCAAATTCCTCTGTTCATCACTGACGTGAAATCATGATTCTAGAAGACTTATCATATTTGTGGACTGTTTAAGGTTATAAAGCTGAAGATTGATATCATAGCTTTTCCTTATTTCTCTCTGTTTGCATCATTAATTAGATTCAGACTAAGCAATATAAATATTCTAAATATAGGCCACTTAACATGGTATGGAAAAAGAAAGCAAATATCATGATATATTAATAATTGAGACTGAAAAACTGTTGGCTGATGCATGGGCGATGAAAGAATTTCTATAATTAAGGACCTAGGATCTAACCTTAAATTATTTAAGAGTTCTGAACATGAATTAGGGATCTATGTCATTAATGTTGAGTTAATTTCTCACATATTGCAAATTGCAAAAGTTTGGTAATTTCCGTGGGTATTGGTTAACAGATTGCTGGATATTGGATATCTAACGATGTGTTCAGGGCACCTAACATCCTCCCGCCACCCCAGTGCACATAATAATTATAATAAACAATGGTCTCTTTGGCTCCCTAGCTAACTCGGGTCCTTTTTAGATTTTGCTTGTATATTTTGTCGAAATATACAACAAATTGAATTAAAGTTTGTTATTTTATTACGGTCTAAACTCTGTAGCCACCTCTCAGGTTGCAATCATTCCAAATTGTAGTATTTTGGCAGCTGTCGGCCAGAAAATGGCAAGTACTCCTGGAGTTAGTGCCACCCTTTTCGATGCATTGGCTAAGGTCAGGATTCAGGAAATTATGGTTTGTGTTAGTATTATGATACTTATTGTTGTGCTGTTATAATTTATTTGTTTTGCACTTTATTTCAGTAATGTATTTATTTGATTGAGATGCCTTTTGCGTAGATGAATTAGAAATAACTTTGATGGATGTCAAATCTAATAAATTTAATCTTATACTTTTTATAGTGATTAGGACCGGGTCAAATATATAATGAATGTCAAAACTAATAAATTTAATCCTATACGAGTTTTTCTTACCAATCCTATATGAGTTGTTGTATGAATAACACAACTTTTATGCTAATTATTAATTTACACAAAATCCTCCTTATTTAGAGTTTACCTAAATGTGCGTGCTGTAGGCATTATGCAAACTAATAAAGATGCTAACTATTGTTTAATCTATCACAATAAAAGATAAACAATAGAATCCTGCACAACTTTTTTTCTTCAGATATCTCTTTCAGTCTTTCCTATATAAAAAATAAACAATAGAGCAATAATATGAACTAATAAAGATGAAATTATGCAAACTACTTAGAAAATATATATCCATCAAACTTGAATGTGACATTGAATTAACGAATGCTTTGCCTTCTACTCTCCCCTTTTCCTTTACAATACGTTGGTGTATGTATATATATATATATATTTTGGTTTGATTTGTGTGTAGTCAGAATCAAAGTTGTTATTAAAATTGAAAACAGGCGAACATAAATGTGCGTGCTGTAGCACAAGGTTGTTCTGAGTACAACATTACCGTAGTTGTTAAGCGAGAGGATTCTATAAAGGCTTTACGGGCTGTTCATTCCAGATTTTATCTCTCAAGAACCACAATAGCAATGGCCATTATTGGGCCTGGCTTAATTGGAAGCACACTGCTTGACCAGCTATGCGATCAGGTCAGGTGAACTTTTTGTAGATAATTTTGCATCTTCCTGCATATTTCTGGGGATATAATATAATAACCTACATGTATTTATAATTAATTAGTCGCCATATATTTTGACTTCTATTTTTGGGCAAAATTAAATTAGTCTTTTTCTTCGGCAAATTTTCACCTGCAGGATATCATACCTAAGAATGAAATTTAATGTTTTGTGTTTTTTGTTTTTAATAATAAAAGTACTTTGATATGTTGTTAAGTAATTTGGTATTGTAAATCATGACCTTATGCTAGCATAGCCACGTAAATAGGACACATGAAATGAAGTAACACTAGTTCTCATACGTATATTGATCCAACACGACTGGGTTTCTTGGTCCATTTTAAAATGTCAACACCCTTGATGGTTTCTTGAGGTTCATCACCAATTTTTGTAATATGCAGGCTGCAAATCTGAAAGAAGAATTTAACATTGATTTGCGTGTAATGGGCATCATGGGTTCAAAGTTGATGCTCCTTGATGATGATACGTAAGCTAAATTATTCAGTTTTTATTAATTCAACATCAAATAGTTGACATCATATTTGAGACCGCATACATAATAATTGATCCCAAAGTAAACAAAACAACTCTACCCATAAGGATATGATTTACCCCAGAAGCTCATGAGCATTCAGTTCCAATGCAATATAACGGCATACTACAATCATGAGCCATCATATATATGGCTAATTTAATCAACAATTAAGGCTCAAGCTCTGTGAGCATAAACCAACTTTCACATGAGCCATATCATATGTCTAATTCAGTTTGTTTTTGTTCCTGAAGAAGGAAATTTCACTGATGATAGAGATGGTTGTCTATGCTCTATTGATCATATTGTTTTGGTTCTCATTCAATTACGATGAATTATAATTTCTGATTTCAGGGGCATAAACTTAGATAAATGGAGAGAACTTCGAGAAGAAAAAGGAGAAGTGGCTAATTTGGAAAAATTTGTTCAACACGTGCATGGAAATCATTTCATACCAAACACTGTGTTAGTGGACTGCACAGCAGACTCCGTCATTGCAAGCAATTACGAGGACTGGCTGCGCAAAGGAATACATGTGATCACCCCCAATAAGAAGGCAAATTCAGGACCACTTTATGAGGTAAATTAAAAATGAAACGATCCACCTTTTATGACATATACAGCTTTTTTGTAATGTAATGTAACTCGTGTGTGTATTATCCACTTTTGCGGCTTTCTCGCCTTCACTCTGCATCCATGGCCAGTATTTGAGATTAAGAGCTCTTCAAAGGCAATCATACACACATTACTTCTATGAAGCTACTGTTGGGGCTGGTCTTCCAATTATCAGCACTTTACGTGGCCTTCTTGAGACTGGTGACAGAATATTGCAAATTGAAGGTATCTTCAGGTTCGTTTTGAAATTGTTTTTCTGTCTCATTTTGTGAATTAGAGAACCTCACATCTCAGATTTTTTATTTATGTTTTTAGACTCAGTCTTCCTCATGAAGTTTTTGCTCCCTGAGGAGAAAAGTAAAATGAAAGAACATCTCTTCATGGATCACAGATGTCTTTAGGGCTTTAGGTTTTATTCATTTGATGTTATGCTTACAACCTAAGGTACTGCCTCTAATTTTGCAGTGGGACTTTGAGTTACATCTTTAATAACTTCAAAGATGGCCGGGTTTTTAGTGAGGTGGTAGCTGAAGCAAGGGATGCAGGGTATACCGAGCCCGATCCAAGGGATGACTTGTCTGGAACTGATATTGCTAGAAAGGTACAATGTACAGTATTCAACATATCTGCAACATTTTATTGTAATGTCTATAAAGTATAAAGTTCCTTCTTGTCTTCTTGAGGTTGATATCTCATGAGTTTCGATAGAGATACTTAGATTTTGAATTATGCGTAGGGATGTAATTAAATTGAACCAAAATCATCATGTGGGAGACTCAAAATTATGCATGAGCTACATTTCAAATTTGCTTTACGTATGTATTATGTAAAGTTATCATGTATTGGGTTTGAAGCTCAATTTTGACTAGTCAAAATTTTGAGATTCTGAAAATCATTTAAATATTCAAAACACACAAGTTCAATAAAACAAAATAATATTTTAAACTATCTCAAATGTCTTGCTGATAATTGACGTTAAAATATCGAGTAGATAACTTTCGTTCATGACCTTGAACTAATATTATTTTTATGCATGATAGTTTTTTATGCTTAATTAACTCAATCCTCTTTAATTTGGTTGTGATTATTATGTGAAATTAAAATTCTTGTGGTTCAACAGGTGATAATTCTTTCAAGGGAATCAGGTTTGAAGCTAGAGCTTTCTGATATTCCCGTTGAAAATCTTGTGCCAGAACCATTAAGAGTAAGAACCAATTTCTATTAATTATACAGTTGTGAGTTTTATTGTGTAATATTATTACACTTAGGATGAATATTCTGATGATTTCTTGCAGGGTAGTACATCAGCTGAAGAGTTTATGCAACAACTGCCAAAATTTGACGAGGAATTAACAGAGATATTAAAAGATGCAGAGAGTTCTGGAGAAGTGAGTAACTAGACATTATTCTGGAATCCTGATTAAACTACTATAGGAAAAAAATAGCTACATTAATTGCTTCATCCACATGATCTAATCAAAATTATTCAATAAAACTTATAAACTCCTTGTCTTTGATAAAAAGAAAATAAGGCCAGCTACATGTTCAAAACTGTTTAGTTTAAAACTTTTAATGTTTGAAAGAAATTGAAAGTGGGATAATAAATTAGGTGTGGCATTTTGAAAAGTCGGGAGCTTATATATATTTGGTTTAGTCATCTTTTATGGCATGAAAAACATAATGATATACTTCTGTTGAGTTTGGAGAATAGAGCAATTCTTGCATGAACACGCCTAATTAGAAACTCAAAATAGAATTGTGAATTTATAATAAAAGAAATTAAAGGCTAGGCTTTGTTATTATCATTTCTCATAATGGCATTTTTTTCACTGCATAGTAGTAGTATTAGTTCATGTTTAGGTTTTTGAAGAGCATGTTATGTTGTGTTTGAAGGTCTTGAGATACGTGGGAGTGGTGGACGTGAGTAATGAAAAAGGAGTGGTAGAGCTGAGAAGATACAAGAAGGATCATCCCTTTGCACAATTATCTGGATCAGATAATATTATTGCATTCACAACAAGAAGGTATAGAAACCAGCCTCTGATAGTTCGTGGACCTGGAGCTGGTGCCCAAGTCACAGCTGGCGGAATATTCAACGACATTTTACGACTTGCCTCTTATCTTGGTGCTCCATCATAGATGCAACCATGTATTCTCTCATTTGCTTCTTCTCTTGCAACTTTTAATTATATAAAGCACTATAATAAATAATTAGGATTTTAAATAAGCATTACAGTTAAACTAAAAATTAGTTTAACAGATTTTGCACTGTTTTCAATTTTAAAATTATTCAAAAATAATATGTATTATTTTTTATATGTGGAATAATATGTATTATTTTTTATATGTGGAAAAAAGAAACAATGGTAATAATAATAAGAGTTAATTATATTTTTGTCTTGTAAATTTCACTTTCTTCCTATTAGTGTCCAAGAAAAGAAACAATGGTAATTATATATATCTATTAGCTGAATATATTTTTCTCAATTTTGAAGATGAGGTTTGACAGAATAAAGTTGTGTCTTTAGTAATTTATATTCATAATTTCGAATTCAAAAACACTATATTTGTATATGAAATATAATATTTTTCTCAGTTTTAGTTTTAACCCGATTATCAAGTAACATAATTGATGACAAAATAATTAGGTTGACAACTTAGTAACTTGTTCCAGGCGTACATTGTGGAGCATAGATCATCTATCCATGGCATGTGTAATGGGGCACAACATGTTCTCTGTCACTAAAATGTCACCTATCTGGTCAGCGTAGTTTATTAAGGCTCAACCTCAAAATACCGTAATAATATGCACTGACGTAGTGACGTGCAGACTCCTATCCTCAACGGTCAGACTCAGCTACCACCATCAACACAAAATTTTGGTGGAAAAAAAAAAGTCTTTCTACACATACCACATATCAAGGCAGACCCAAAGCGAAAGGAGAAAGATAGAGACAATAATGGTAGTACAATAAATTTAAGTAATAGTGTAAAAACATTCTTATATATCAAATATTTTGTTAATATCTACTCTCTTTATTCAAGTAATGATATGCTACAAGCTAGTATAATTTTTAATTATCTTCTTATTACATCAATTTTTTTTTTGAAGTCAAAGACTAAATTTTATTCACAAAAGAGGGATTATTTATCATAATCAAAATAAAAGATTGAAACCAAAATAAGAGGTAAACAGAGTTAAACATATGCTTATTAAAGGTACTATGCCGATATGCTATACGCCTATACGTACATGATTAATTTTGAATTGGTTCATGCTACAGCTTTAATTAGATTACAATCCTCCATTTGGTTAATTGCTGCTGATTTACGCGGCTTTGGTTTGACAATGAATTAGAAACATAAGAACTTACAAATGCTAGCTTTGGTAAAAATAAAACATGGGACAAATTAAGCAACATTACCGGCCTGCTGGGTATATTATAATACAACTAAATGCAATAATTTTTCTTCTAATTGAAAAAATGTTGAAAAATATCCTTACAACTAATGTAGAAGAAACCTTGTGGGTGACAAAAAAGGGAGGGAAATACAGTTAACCGTTCCACTTAAAAAATAAAAGCAAAGGCATGAATAATTCATTAAAAAATAATAAAATTACCTTTATACACGTCATCCAGACAAGACAAAAAAAAATGGCATGATTGTAGTTCCACAGATAATAGAATAGAAGATTCTTAAACCATGGAGGCAATGAATGCAACCGTGAACTGGATAAGTGCCATGATGTGTTAAGCTGGATAGTTAGTGCCTAATGCTTTTAAACCAGTGATTAAGTAAATTTAAAGGGTGTATGTCACATGCGAGATTACTAAGAGCTAGGACCAAGAGGAGGAAAACTGCATTCAATGCATGCATGCATACAATTAACATTTCTATAATACGTCTCATCTAAGGGCCCAACCAACGACTAAAAAGTAAAACCAATCGGCTACCTTCAACAAAATCAATAAAGGACATCGGATTTTCTACAAAAGGAGATTGCGAGAACATAAGAAAATAACATTCAATAAATAAATAAATGTTATGATACAATTCGTCGATGTTGTTGCAAGAACAAATATATATGAAACACTTACAGTTTTCTAACTCTCACTATTCGATTCCCTCTCCCTCTCTCTCTCTCTCTCTGTGTGCTTAATTAACAGCTTAACAACTTTCTCATCTAGTCGTCCCATGCCGAGAAGCAATTGGCTGTTATCCCGTTTTATTATCATTTTATATTCATTGACAATGAATCAAAGGGGTCTACAAATCCTGATGTTTTTGCCGGAATGCTTGCGTTATGGTGTAGATAGAATAAGAACAATAAAAAGGTAAGAGGAGATACACAGAATTAACGTGGTTCAATTAATGTAAACTACATTCATGGGCAATAATGAAAATTTCTATTATTTTTCTTAAATAGCACATATATAAAGAGAGTCTTAAATAACACACACATACACACATATATATATCGTTCAAATGATCAAGAAACATCAAGTCTGGGTTAGGTTGTATTGTTGCCTTTTGTCCTCCTTCAAAATTTAAGATCCAAAATGTAGTGTTTAGTGATGATTTGAGTCAACAGCCGTTAACATAAAACTCAAGACATTTCAACGGCCAGATAGAATTTCTGAGGACATGTCATAAGTGCCTTCATATATCATGTCATAACCTTCTTGTACATGGCTGCAGGTAGGGTTCCATTGCTCTACCAGAGGAACCAAGACATTCACTGCATGCCCCATATGCGGCCTTTGGTGTGGATCAGGAGCAGTGCAATGGCCTGCCAGCTCAGCCACTTTACATATGCTCTCCATGATTTCCTCGTCTGGGTTTAGAGTTTGATCAGTTGCCTCCGGGATGTTTTCCATGTTAATTAGTACCCTACGGAACCATGAAACCAATGGAGACATTTCTTCAGGCACAGTATTGTCTAATGCTTTTCTACCGGTAATCAATTCCATCAAGACTATTCCAAATGCGTACACATCTACTTTGGTCGTCACTCTTCCAGTAGCTGCCAAGAAACAATATCACATTAATTACAAGTAATGAAGGAATAGGCTAAAACATAAAGTTGATGCAACCAATCGCGTTATGCATCAAAACTCAACTAAAACGTAGCTAAGACTGTGTAGTTGTACGAAAATATTAAACAAGACAAACAATACTATACTACAAACGCAGCGGAGTCCATCTAAATTTGATGACGCATGCTTTAATTTAAAAATGCATGCACAAATGTATGCTAGTGGCAAGTAGAATTTGCAATCAATGAAGTGGTTGTTTAAATGTGTTAATAAAATTAATTTTTAAATAATACGATTTATGTTTAGATATTTTTTAATATAAAATCAAGTTAAAAATTAAAACTCAGGATAAAATTTTATATCCAACATAAAATTTATTAAAAATTGTTTTAAGTTAAAATCAATTATAAATTCATAATTAATTTTAAAATCTTCTTTAACGTAAAACTAAATATATAAAAATTTATCTAAAATTAATTACAAACTTAAAATTAATTCTCTAATATGAAATTCAATATACACAATTTTATAATTAAAGATGTTAGACGGTTAGGCCACCGGGGAACCCAACAGTAAACAGTAGCAGAGAAGAGAAATGCTACATTGCCACCCAAACCTATGACAAATACCGTAAGAAAATTTCTAAATATTCCTCACCATATTTCATGTTAAATATAAAAGAAAGTAATTTCTTTTGTCTTTATTATAAAATTCGAATTAAAAGTATGATTTAATTCTTATTAATAAGATCTAATTTAAAATGTTTAATGTATTAATTATTTTTTAATAAAAATATCTTTAATTAAAATCAATTTTAGAATAATGTTTCAATAATATAAACATAAGTTGTTAGTTTTGTTTGTAAGGATAATTTTAGAAAAAAATATTAATTTTAAAAAATTTAATACTCTCAGCTAAGTTACTCAATTTCCTTAGATGCGTCTTCTTTTTTTTCTTTAATACTTAGGAGATTAATGTAGCAAAACTCATTCAGTATGATATCCAAGAGTTAATATCTAATAAGTGCATTCATCACCTTACATACATCATTCATGAGTTAATTACTGGTTTGTATACCAATATCTATCCTCTTTCTCCTCTCTAATTTTCCCTTGGAAAAAAAAAACAATAGTTTCCTGAACATCGAAGCCATTCATCTATGACTGCCACAACATAATGTACATCAAACGTTCCACACAGAATATATAATACAGGAAAAAACAAAATTTACCTAGGAATAATAATAATGAAACAAGAAAACTAAATGCAAATATAACTGATTATTTCAAGAAGAAAAACATCATAGTTACTAGTTAATTCAAAAAATATATAGGAATTGAACATTAACTATTTTCCATCCAATGGTTATTTTGTCACTCTGTTTTTTTTATGCAAAATATGATATTATAGCAGTATCCTATAGATATTTAATTTGTAGTAACCACAAAAGAGGAAATAAATAAAAGCTCAAAAATTAAGAAAATATTATATTCAAAGGCTTTCCATACCAGAATCACAAGAGTATACAGTGATAGGGGGTTTCAGCAGTAAGCATGATGTCTCAGAAATTCTAACTTTTAGTGTGACTGTTAATAAATAAAAAAAGGCTTTCCATACCAGCGTATTCAGGTGCCATGTATCCAAATGTTCCAGCCACTCGTGTCCAGACAGAATCTTTTCCTTCTGTGGCAATATTTTTAACCAAACCAAAATCTGCAACCTTTGCTCTCATGTCATCACCCAATAATATGTTTGACGGTTTTATATCCCTGTGAATGAAGCTTTGCTGAGCAAGGCTGTGCAGGTATTCCACTCCTCGTGCTACATCCAAAGCTATTGCTACCCTTTGTTTCCAAGTCAAAGGAGCACATCCATTTTCACGCCAATAGAACAGATGTTGTGTTAATGTCCCTTGAGGCATATACTCGTACACCAAAAGCCTTTCATTGCTGTTCATGCAATATCCAAAAAGAGCCACCAAATGCCTGTGTCTGACTTTACTGAGAAATGCAACTTCTGCTTGGAATTCTGTCATTCCCATACTTCCGATTGCACCATACTGCATCCTCTTGACAGCAATTTTACTTCCATCACGCAGTTCCCCTATGTAAACAACTCCAAATCCTCCCCTACCCAAGACGTTCTCTTCACTGAAATTATTCGTTAATTGACGAAGAACTTGGATTGACATAGTAACACTTTCGCCCCCAAAACTCAAAATACCTCCTTTCCCATTTTCCGGATTATTAACCCTTCCAAACTTCCCATGCCAGATTTTGGCATAACACTTGCAAAACACAAACACCACGACGGCAACAAAAAACACAGCAATTAGAACAATACCTGCGATCCAAGCAGGTGAAAGTGAAGATCCACCTGGCCCTGTGCTCGGACTTCCACTCGGTGCATCACCGGAACCCTTCGACGGAGTAGTTCCACTGCCACCACCACCATCAGAACGCCCAAGTAAATCGTTACCTGCAGCATTGAACTTCACCTTGGTTGGGAACTTGGGAACATCGCCAGATAAGTTGTTATTAGACACATCAAGAACCTCAAGCTGAGCCAAATTAGTCAAGCTCCCTGGTATTGAACCACCCAAATTGTTATCATTGAGAAACAAGTTCCTCAAGTCAGTTAAATTAGCAAACGCAGGTGAAATTTTTCCCGTCAAATTCTGCTTTGCCAAATTCACCGTAATAATCTTACCCCCTGCACACACAACAAAACTCCAATCATCACAAGGATCGTTCCCAGTCCAGGAACGCGCCAACTGAAGGGGATAACCGAAACCCGCAGCAATATCAAGCAAAGTGGTGACACGAGAATCGCAGGGTCCAACATATTTCAGACAAAAACTATTGATCCCATCGAGAGTGACCTTCACACCTTTCCCAAACGAAGGAACAGGACCCTGAAGGGCATTGTTGTCCACAGAAACGTGCTGCAAGCTAGAAAGGGACATGAGAGAAGGTGGAACCACACCGGTCAACTGGTTGTCTCTCAGCTGCAGATCAAACAAAGTGGTGCAATTTGACAAATCCGGAATGGGACCCGTGAACTGGTTCTTCTGAAGCCGCACCTGAGACAAGTGGGTCATGGAAGCAAGCACCTCAATGGAACCCGAAAATCCGAAGCCGTTCTGATTGTTGAGCCACAGATTCTGAATCCCAGATCCCCCGGAGGACTTGGGTAAACCCCCAGTGAGGTTGTTGTAAGAGAGACGAAGCTCCTGCAAACTCACGAACTTGTCGAATACATCAGGCAAGGTACCGATGAGGTTTGCGTTTCCGAGTTCGAGTTCGACGAGGTTGTTGCTATCAGTCAACTCGGTGGGAATCGTCCATGGGGCGAGGTTGATGCTATCGGTCATGTTGAGGGTTTGCAAACTGGTGAGCCCCTGGAAGCAACCGTCGGGGACGGAGGTGAAATTGTTGTTGCCGAGGAACACGCTTTCGAGCATGGAGAGGTTGGCGAGTGAAGGCAACGAGCCGGAGAGCGCGTTGTTCTGGAGAGAAAGCGAGGTGAGTTGGGAGAGTGAGTTCAGATCCGGAGGAAGCGTTCCGCCAAGTGACTGCGAAGCGATGTTGATTGTGGTGACGCGGTTGGCGCTGCACTTCACGCCCTTCCAATCGCAGAAGTTGCTCCCCGTCCACCCCGACGGCGACGGGCTCAGCGCCTTCGCGAGCTTCGACATGAACACGCCATCGTCGGCAATGGCGGTGCACAGGAGACTGAAACAGAGCAAAACTTTAGAGACACAAAGTTGAGTTTTGGATTTTAATTTGGGGTCAGCCATCCAGAACTCCGAGTATGGTGTTGTATTGGGTGTGTAAGTATTTGTGCATAAGAAGCAGAGGATGAAACCAAAGAATATGATAACTGTGCCAACCTCGTGCGTCAGTTATGGCTCTCATGTATTCTTGAAGATGAAGAATGAGGTATGTTACTAAAAGTTTCTACGAATATTATAGAAGTCGTTTCCTAAAAGGGTTTCTACGTAAGTGTCCCATTAGTGAATACAATTCATTTAAAAACCGGAGAAAAGCATAGGGATTTTACGAAATCATGTCATTTGGACTTTAGAGTCATTTATTTACTATTTATGTACTGTTAACAATTGCTGCAAAGCGCTTACAAATATGGATATCAAAAATTAAAATTCAAATTTTTGTCTATGAAAAGTGAAAAAAATGTGATAAATTTATCATTTCGTTAGTTTTCGTCTATTACCGTTAATATCATAAACGAATTTGTCAGCGCACTACACATTCAGGGACGAATTTATCAGCCTCTACCCAAAATATAATTTAATCTTCATATTCTCTTTTTTCTAATTATTTCAAGCATAACATTACAATAAACACTTAAAAATTAAGAAAATAAACATAAGTTAAACACAAACATAATAATAAGTATAATATTAATTAATAAACATAGTTTGTATATTGTTCTAAAATTTATATTGTAACAATATTAAATAATGACAAAATCAAGTTAGTCTCATTTTTTTTGTAAGGATTAATTTAATGACTATGCATTTTTGTTTGGGTCTCATATGTTGAGTAAGGTACTATTACATTATAAATTTTAAAGCAAAAATATGAGATAATACTTACCCAAAATATGAGACATAAATTTTAGAGCAACATACAAATTATGCTTATTAATCAATAAATTTATAATGTAACAGTACCTTACCCAAAATATGAGACCCAAACAAAAATGCATAGTAATTAAATTGATCCTTACAAAAAAAATGAGACCCAACTTGATTTTGTCATTATTTAATGTTGTTACAATATAAATTTTAGAGTAATATACAAACTATGTTTATTAATCAATATTATAGTTATTATTATGTTTGTTTTAACTTATGTTTGTTTTCCTAATTTTTAAGTGTTTATTATAATTTTATACTTGAAATAATTAGAAAATGGAGAATATGAAAATTAAATTATATTTTGGGTAGAAAGCTGACAAATTCGTCCTTGAATGTGTAGTGCGCTGACAAATTCGTCCCTGATATTAACGCTAACGGATGAAAGTTAACGGAGGGTTGTCACATTTTTTTCACTTTCAGGGACAAAATTGAATTTTCATCTTTTAAGAACAGATTTATCCACGCTTTACACATTCAGTGTAACACCCCGTATGCATCCGGTGTATTAACATATTACTTAATCAGATAAGCGCAGTAATTAATATAAAACCAATTAATTACAACCACGGAAGCGTTTTCAAAACCGTATCTCTTGATTCATTATGTATGGTATTAAAATCAAAGTAACAGAAACGAATGCCAAAACATCATAAAAGTCTTAGGGATCCAGATAACTCAAAAACAACGGCAGATGAGACTATAATATCTATACAGATATACCAGGAGAGTTAAACATATGTACATAATACAATATGCTCAGTACATACTCTATACAGGCTCAAAATATATGACATGCATATCTTCGCTCTCAGGGGTACAAAACAAAAACATAAGTAACAAAAACTGAGCCACAATGCTCTCAAAAAAACTGTCCCAACAGCCACACAGAGTCTGTCCCTACTGGGGCCTCCCGCCCTGGGACCTGTCGTCTCTGCCAGCAGCATCACCTGAAAATAACATCCCCAAACAGGGGTGAGATAAAAATCTCAGTAAGCTCAGGGCTCTTGGAGGCTTTTCCCTCCCCCTGGCTCACTTTCAAGGCACACAACATCATAGGTATCACAATAACTAGGCCTCCCGGCCCTCACAACAATACATATACACATAGCACATCCAAGAATAGGCTTCAACCGCAACGGGACCCCCTATTTCTTGGTATTAAGGGATCATCATCACCCTTATCAAAAAGATGCATAATCATCAGCATCTAGTGTGAGACCGGAACTCACACCCCGTGTCATCCAACGGGAGCTACCCCTACACAAGGATGCACGACATATGGTACCTCCGAGAATAGGTCTCATCCGCAATGGGCCCACCTATCTCTTGGTCTTAAGGAATCTCTCCTATGGAGCAAACCAAACTAGGAGGTGCGCTCTACTCCTAGGGAGGTCCATATCTATCTACTGGCCAGAAGATCTATCCAGAACACAATCATACATACAAAGCATAGCATAATGCATATATATTATCATGAGAATATTGTAATCACCAATGCAATGCACATGCATCATGAATGTAACCATCACTCCCTCGGAGTATGGTGGAACACAGCAGTGGGAACAGTCCCAAGAACACAGAGCTTACCTGACAAGGCAGTGCTCTGCTGTCCAATCCCTGGACCGTGGGCTACGCCACCAACACCCTCGGTGTCACGCCCTATATCAAGGCAACAAGCATATATCAATAATTTAACAAGACATTCAAACACTATATAACGGTTTTCGACCGTCAGAATGAAAAGAAACGCAATTTCTTTCCATTTCAACCTCTCTGTTTTCTATCTTAGGGTTATCAAAACTAACCACTTCATTGGCGGTTCACAAACCCTCAACAGATTCATCTCAGCCTAATTAAGGCATCAGAGTCCCTACAAGACTCGGTATGAGCCAATTTAAAGGATTCACTGGCCTTAACCAGGTCAATTATCCATACTTTACAAGTTTATCAGAACGGCTATTTCAACACATTTTCACCGTTTATTTAGCCTCCTGAACATCTTTTGTAAAGGTACCTAGGCTCAAACTCATCATTATATCAACATTCTTCCTACTCATACAGATATCAGAGTCAAAACCAAACTTTATCAAAAGTCATGTTTCAAAGTTAAATATTCATCAGAACAACCTCCTGAGCATACTTTTCTAAAGAACCCAAGCCTAATTTCAGCTCTAACGCAAAATGGTTACTATTCACCTCAAGAACAAATTCACAAATCAATCGGTAAAACTTGAGTTTCTTACCTCTAAACTGTTGAGGAAAGGTAGAGGATCACTTCTCCACGCTTTAGCGTCCTTAAAACGCCTCATTTCTCCTTCAAATCCCCACTTTGAGAAGTTCCCTAGAGAACTGGATCTCTCCGATTGATGGTTTTTTTTCGAGAAACTGAAGCTGGAATCTAGCTCATAGAGGAGTTCTAATCAACTTTCTAGTTGGGTGGGAAGTGCTTAGATGAAAAATGGAGAAGATATGAAACTTCTCTGGTCGTTAATGGCAGAACCAGAAAAAGGAAGAAAAAAGATATTTGAGAGGAGAGAGAGAAGCACGGTTATTATATTCAGGGACGAAAATAATTATTTAGGCATATTTATATTATAAATTTGTATATATAATTTGAAAAGTAAATCTTTCACTCATTTCACTCTTAATTAAATATTTTCATTATTTTTTATTCTCTTTTTTAAATATATATTTCTCACGTTATATGCACAACTAGCAAAAAATTAGTTTTTTCTCATATCCCTGGTAAAATTTGAGAGCATGCAGTCATACAAAGTCAACGTGATCCATGAAATTTTTAAAAAAATTACAACGTAGTCATAAGTTCATGTTATTTAATTATTTTAATAAAGACACCAATTAAAAAAGATTAAAATGTAGTCATACTACAGTTTTGCGCATAAGGCATTAGTACCGCTAGAGAATAGAGAAGACATAGTCAAACAAGACAAATTGAGCTTTCACCGTTTCAGTGGTGAGTATTGAGTAGTGTCAAAGTGTGGTACACGGGGATGAAAATATCTAGCGCAGGACATGGAGCAAATGATGTTACCAATTCTCATAGTCAAGATCGACAAAGTGATTTATGAAGCAATTTTGGCATATTAGTGTTACAGGATTTTGATGAACCTTACAAGTTGTTGATACAGTGATTAAATTTTTAAATTTTTGGTTCTATGTATTTTGCAAACTTGTGTTGCAAATATACTAGTATGGTTTAGATGTTTTTCTTGGCCTAGTGTCATAAAACATAGAAATTCTCACAGTTATCAGTTACTTTAGTTGGAATCAAAGAATAAATTTATTTTATTCCTTTTATGTTATTGTGAATGAAAAGCAACAATTATGATAATGGACTAATCTTCAATTCTTTCTATTATTATTGGAGTTATAGATACGTTGTACAAATTTACTAGTCTATACTTGACTTCTACCATTGAGAAGTATCGTACAATATTACAAATCAAAAGTTACAATTTTATTTGCTAGTCTTTAGCAGCCAGATATAGTTGAAATTCTGAATCGGATGCATCCATGTGTGTTTTTGTTCTTGGTTTGCTCTATACCTATGTTACCATGCTGGCAGCTACGTCAAAAACAGGATTCTTTTGCTCTAACTTTGGAATAAAATAATCTGCAATAATGAAATCTACATCAGACTTGTTTAGTACCATTCTACAATAATGTATAAAAAATTATCTGCAATAATGAAACCACAAAACAGCGTATCATGTATAAAATCATACACACATTACTTCTATGAAGCTACTGTTGGGGCTGGTCTTCCAATTATCAACACTTTACGTGGCCTTCTTGAGACTCGTGACAGAATATTGCAAACTGAAGGTATCTTCAGGTTCGTTTTGAAACTATTTTTTAACATGTTTTAGTTTTTATTGTCAAATGCTATGATATAACAATTATATTGACAATTCGGTAACTTGTTATATCATAAAAAAGTCTAATGAAATAATCATATATATATATATATATATATATATTTTATTTTTTTTTATATAAAGTGTTTTTAATTCCTTATCTGTTTAGAAGATCGACAATGTTAGACTAATTGACCAGAGATGGAGAGAATTTAACTGAGAGACTTCATACATTTTAAAGTTTGATACAGCTGATTTTAATGGAATGATTTTTGAAATATTAGAATATTATGCTTTAAAGTTTGATATAACTGATTTTATTAGAATGATTTTTGAACTGGTAAAATATTATTGGAATATATGTCTAAATCAGTCCAAGGGTTGTGCAGTTTTGTTTGGCTGTTTCATGTTTGGTGATTTTCCCTGCAGGAACATATCAAATGAGAGAAGCAGCTAGCTTTTGGATTCTGCCAACTCAGACAGAAAATTTAGTTGAGAGGATTCATTTGTTTTAAAGGTTAATTGATATATCTTAGTTTAATGGAAATATTTTAGAACTGTTCAAATGTTATTTGAATAGATGTCTAAATTATAATCTCACTCACGCATTTTATATTAGAATATGTATCGTGTATGTCTCTAAAGGTTGTGTAGTTGTGTTTGGCTGTTTATGTTTGGTGTCTCATATAAAATATATCTCTTTTACTAAAAAAAAATAGAATTAGTTATTTAACATATATATAAATTCGATTGATATTCAATGCTGTACAAGATTTTTATAATATTAATTAATCATCAATTGATATATAATTAAAATTAATATCTATATACGGTGTGATTTCTGATTAATTTACATATATTAAATTTAATAATGCTATTTGTATAACAAATTTTATAACAATAAAGAGAGAGAAGAGAATAGTGTGGGATATGATAGGTAATGTCACAAAGAGAGACCGAAAAGGAGTATGTATTTGAATTTAGATTGGCTTATCTAGAATTACATTCAAATATAAGTCAATATGATTTTTGACAAATGTTTTCTGTTATCCAAATATTGGTTGTAGAGTACTTATGTATTAATATTCATTGAAAAATATAATTATCTATTTTTTTAAAAATTTTCCTTTCAATTTTTTATAAGGCTCAAATCTAAAATTTTATTTTAAAAATGAGTTTAATTTTTCTTAGATAAACAATATATTTGTTTTTACCTTAAACAATTAATTTTAACTAAATCAATTTAACAAATATATATAAGATTTAAATTTGATTTTCACAAATATTTTTTTAAAGAAAAGTAAAAAATTAGGGGTATTCGCAGATTGATTTAGGTCGTTTTGATCAAATTTAGGACTTAACTCAATCAAATTTGATCGGTTCGATTTTCAGAAGAAAAAAAATTGAAATCCAACCTAGTGCAATCCATTCATGAACGATTTGGTTCGGTTCGGGCTAACGGGTTACCCATTTAAATTTGATCTTTTTTTTTCTTAGAACCATTATTTTATATCATGATTCATCCAAATATCCAATATAACTAACACAATAGGGTAAATAGTCATTTTCATCCCTGAATGTGCAGAGACTTGACAAATTTGTTCCCGACAGATGAAAATTCAAATTTTAGTCATCGAAAGTGAAAAAAGTGCAATAAATTCATTCATTCGTTAATTTCCGTCCATTACCATTAATGAAAGAGCCTACATGACACAAATGACGAAAATATCACAAAAATGATTGTTATCATGGTTGCAGAATAGATTGGATCAAAATGTTAATAAATTTTTATTTAACTAAAATGTCAGTAAGTTTTCATTGGACAAATTTGTCAGATCCCAAATTTTGTTTCATTTAAGAGTAAATAGTCATTTTTGTTCCGGAATGTGTAGAGTACTGACAAATTCGTTTTGAGATATGGAAATTCAAATTTTAGTATATCCATTTACATGCATTGCAAATTTGCTACAACTATTTGCTTGTCTTTTCAACTACTGATATCATTGGTACATTATTGGAACATAATAGTATCATAGGATATTCATGGGTTTTTTTCTCTCTACATATCTTTTTTCTAGGTTCTTTTTCACGCCATAAAAGTTGTCATAAATTTGGTGTTTTTATAAATAAAAAAAACACATACTTTACTTGTTTCCATATTACCAAACTCCCCAATACCATTCAAAATGCCTGCAGAAGTTGAAGCAACATTTAAGGTTGTTGGATCGTTATTTATTTTTGAAGTGTGATTTCAAACGAGAATGTGATATGTTCTATTATATTCTTTCTCTCTATGTTGTAATTATTATTATCAACAATGATTTGATTTTGTGTCCCTTTTGTTTAGTGAGTTTTGAAAATCCTTATGTGTTAAACCCAATATTGTTTGAGAGAGAAGTTGACACTTGACAACGTCATATATGTGCTTAATTGGTTGTTGTCCTTGGAGTTGGTAAGATTATTTTTTAAAAGATATTTTCTTAATTACATGTTAGAACAAACTTGTCATGGTCAGCCAATATGGGCCAGACCCAAGAGGCCCATTAAAGGCCGAGTGCACTTATATTCCCAGGAACATTCCAGAGGTAACCTGGAATTCAGCAACGGAATCAAGAGCAATCAAGGGCAATGATTGCACAGTAAATGCGTATTATGACGACGCGGATACGAAGGAATTCGGTCCACACCCCTCCAGGCCAGCATTTATAGGTAAGGAATTCCAGGGGGAAAGGTACGTTTTCTGGACTCTGACATTTCCTTATTCACAGTGCACACACCCCACGCCTGATTGTGCTTTCTCCGGTGAGCATTGTGATCGTCTGCTCAGGTATACTTTTTCACCATAAGTATCCCTGTGAGAGAGAGTTCAGATCAAACAGCAACCATCCAACTCCATTGTTGGACCTCTGTTTCATACGAACAGAACATTAGCGCCGTCTGTGGGGAACGTTAAAATTCGACTCCCACCATGGTAAACACAAGAAGACATATTGACGGAAGACCACCTGTGGCGGGGGCACCACCCTCCGTCCGGGTGGAGGATGCGTTGTCAGACACTGCATCCTCTCGACCACAAAACAATATTCCAGTCATGCCAGAGGACCCATTACTTACCCCGGCCGAGGGAGAGCAAGGGTCAATCCAGCGCCTCACCAATAACGCGCTGCACTCCATTCTGGCCCAGATCGAGAGGCTTGAAAGGCGACATGCCCTTCAACGCCAGGAGGACATGAACAATATTATGGCCCAGCTAGATGAACGATGTGCAAGATGGAGGCAGGAGGAAGAACACCGAAGACAGCATACGGAACAACACGATTCAAGACAAAGGGAGAATATGGACCGAGAAAGAACATTTCGGCCTAGCCAAGACGAAACACATCACCATCAGTCGGCCCCTCGGCCACCACCAACACATGTGGCTCTCGAGGCCGAGGCCGAGGCCGAGGAACGGTCACATCAAAGACTTGGGCATCATGAACAACGACCTATCATACCACGCCAGGAGGCGGCCAGGGCAGAAGGAGAGGTGTACAGGAGAAAATATCGGCGCTGACAACACAACAACAGTCCGTTCATTGACGAGATTGTCAATGTCCAGTTCATCGAAGATTTTGATGGATCATTCCTGTCAAAATACGATGGGAGCCAAGACCCCCAAGTTCACATTGACGAATTTGATATGCGGATGTGTGTCCGGGGAATCGACGAGCTAATAATTTCTCGGATCTTCGTCACTACCTTGACAGGGGCCGCGCAGGCATGGTTCCACACATTGCCGCCACGGTCAATACATAATTTTGAAGACTTCGGCCAGAGATTTCTGCTCAATTTTGCAACGAGCAAAAAGCAACCCAAGTCCGAATTTGCGCTCGGCAAAATCCGCCAACACCCTGGGGAGACACTACAAAGCTACTTGGACCGGTTCAAGGAGGCCGCTTTACAGGTACAAGGACTCGAGGAAAAGGTACACGTCCATTTGCTGTCAGCAGGACTCAGCGGGTCATCACGACTCGCGAAGTCTATACATAAGGATCCGGTCAAAACGCTGCTTGAGTTTAGGGTCCGATCAAAGAAGTACTTGGAGCTAGAGCAGATGGAGATCGCGAATTCTGCCCCGAGAAGAAAGGGTTCCCCGCCTAGAAATCGTCAGAATCACGGGAGCATACAACTGAACAAAAACTCTGATCTCGGCCATCGCCCGGGACGATATGACACGAAGTACGATAGATACACCCCGCTGAACACCTCCCGAACCCAAATATGGAGAGAGGTGGCCTTGACGGAGATGAAGAAAGCAGACAGACCCCCGCCTGTTTTCAAGAAGACCGGCCTTGATCAAACTCGGTTCTGTGAATTTCACAACGGACCCGGACATACTACCGACCAGTGTTGGGATTTGAGAGATGCCATAGAGAAATTCATCCGAGAAGGTAGGCTGCGTCGGTACGTGATCAAAACTCAAGGACAAGCCAAACGGAAGGGCGACCAAAATGATGACCAGAAAGGCCGAGATGAAAAACGGAAGAAGCAGGAGGCCGAAGAATTCCCGGAGCCGGAATTCGAGTGTAACGTGATCACAGGAGCCATGGGAGGAGGAGGAGACACGGCCAATCAACGCCAGAAATACCTCAGGGAAACTCTGGCAGTAAGGGAACAACCTCATTTCAAAAGCCGCAGCAGCCCCGAACCCCCCTGCTATATTTCACCAAAGACGACCTGGAGGATGTCCTTCCTGGACATGAAGACGGCCTGGTAATAACCGGGATTATTGCTAACTGCCGAGTAAAGAAAATGTTCGTGGACAACGGCAGTTCAGCAGACATTATATCATGGAACGCCTTCAAAAAGATGAATTTCGACGAGGAAGATCTGAAGCCATGTCAGACGGTCCTATCCGGTTTCAACGGTGAGAACACGGCCATCAAAGGGTCTATTGTGTTACGATTGACATTGGGAACAAAATAGACTTTCAAAACAGAGAGAGTGAAGTTCGTAGTGGCCGAGTTCCCTTCACCATACAACGTCATTCTGGGAAGACCGACTCTCCACCGATGGGATATTCTGATGTCCACCAAACATCAGAAGATGAAGATGATAGGGAGCAACGGGAGGGTGATAACCATCAGCGGAGATCAGAAAGAATCCCGTCAATGCTACTTTACCGCCGTCAGAGAAGCCGAGGCCGGGACGTCGACGTTACCACAGCATTCCGAAGAAGATAAGCCGAGATCAACCGGACAACAGCCGAAACCCATTAACATGGTAGAGCTCGATGTCCGAGAACATGTGGAAGAATGGAGACCCGAACCGATAGACGAGCTTGTGGAAATACAGATAGGATCTCAAGCCACCCAGATCACTAAGATTGGGAAAATAGTCGACCCAGTCGTGACGGCAGAGCTGATCAAGTGCCTACGAGATAACCAAGATGTTTTCGCATGGACCGCCTTGAAAATCCCAGGAATAAAGCCCACATTTTCCTGTCACAGGTTGTCCATGTATCCTAACTCAAAACCGGTGGCACAGAAGAAAAGAAACATCGGGCCCGAGAGAAGACAGGCATTGGAAAAACACATCCGGGAGTTATTGGAGGCCGGATTTATACACGAAATACAATATACCACTTGGCTGTCTAATGTGGTGATGGTTAAGAAGGCTAACGGCAAATGGCGAGTCTGCGTTGACTACACTGACGTCAACAAAGTTTGCCCCAAAGATTCCTATGCAATGCCGAGCATAGACCAGCTAGTGGACAATTCTTCAGGATTCAACACGTTGTCATTCATGGACGCCTACTCCGGGTACAACCAGATTCCAATGCATCCAGAAGACCGAGAGAAAACGGCATTCCGAGGAAATGAGGCGAACTACTGCTACAATGTGATGCCCTTCGGTTTGAAAAATGTCGGCGCCACCTACTAGCGGATGATGAATAGAGTATTTGCCCAACAGCTCGGCCGAAACATAGAGGTATACATCGACGACATGATAGTCAAGACCGATGAGAAAGGGAGCCACATTCAAGACCTAGAAGAAACATTCGGCAGATTAAGGGACAAGAACATCCGTTTAAACCCTCTCAAATGCGCATTCGGAGTGACGGCGGGAAAATTTATGGGGTTCATGTTGACTCATAGGGGGATTGAAGTCAATCCGGACAAATGTAGGGCAATTCTAAACATGCAGTTTCCGACAAGTAAGAAGGAAGTTCAACGGCTGACAGGGAGGTTAGCGGCGCTGACACGATTTCTCCCAAAATCGACTGAGAAAGCCTTACCGTTCTTCAGGATGCTGAGGAAAGAAGCTGTTATTGGCTGGAGCCCCGAATGTGAATCCGCGTTCGAGGAAATCAAAAAATGTCTTGCCTCGCCACCAGTGTTATCCAAACCCGAGCCCGGGGAAGACTTGATCTTGTATCTGGCGGTGGCCGACGAGGCTGTGAGTGTCGTGCTGGTTAGAGAAAGTAACAGAACGCAACAACCGGTATACTTTGTGAGCCGGGCATTAAAGAATTCAGAGCTGAGATACCAGAAACTAGAAAAAGTGGCTTTCGCTCTCCTAATGGCCGCCAAACGTTTACGCCCATATTTCCAAAGCCACACCATCATAATTCGAACAAACCAACCTATCCGACAGATCTTGCACAAACCAGACCTGGCCGGTAGAATGACTAATTGGGCAATTCAACTTTCCGAGTTCGACATCAAATACGAAGCCCGGCATGCAATCAAGTCTCAAGCCTTGGCCGATTTCCTGGTCGAGCTGACTCCTCTAGCATCGACATGTGAAGAGGTTTGGACCCTATATGTCGACGGGTCGTCCAATGCTAGAGGGAGTGGAGCCGGGATTATAATAGAAAGCCCTCAGGGGGTGTCAATGGAACAGTCATTACGGCTCAATTTCCCGACATCAAACAACCAAGCCGAATACGAAGCGTTAATAGCAGGGTTGATCTCGGCCAGGGAACAGGGGGCCCAAAAGTTGAAAGTTTTCACAGATTCACAACTCGTGGCGGCCCAAATTGAGGGTAAGTACCAAGTCAAGAGGCCCTTGCTGATGAAATATCTGACCAAGGTAAAAGAACAAATCGCCGAGTTCGATGAAGTCGTCGTTTCTCATATTCCCAGAGAAGAAAATGTGAGGGCCGATATACTATCCAAGTTAGCAAGTACCAAAGGTGCAAGCAATCATAGGACGGTCGTCCAACAAGAAATGCCACACCCTGCATGCATCATGATGATCACGGCCAGCATAGATTGGAGACAGCCCATCATCAGGTACATAGAACAGGGAGCGACTCCAGAAGACCCCACCGAGACAAGAAGATTAATCCGGGAAGCCGCCATGTATACCATACAGGAGGGAGAGTTATACCGAAAAGGCCCACACATTCCCATGCTACTTTGCGTAGGACCGAACTAGGTTAAATATATCCTGACCGAGATACACGAAGGCATCAACGGCAATCATATGGGAGCAAAAGCTTTAGCAACGAAAGCCATTCAAGCAGGATACTTCTGGCCAACTATGAAAGCTGATGCCCAGGAACACGTCAAGAAATGCGAAAGTTGCCAGATGCATGCCAGGGTCATAAGGTCGGCTCCATCAGAGCTAACGACAATCACATCCCCCTGGCCCTTTTACAAATGGGGAATGGACCTTTTAGGACCATTCAAGGCTACGGAAGGACAACTGCGATGGCTCGTGGTGGCCGTTGACTATTTCACCAAATGGATAGAGGCAGAACCCCTTGCTACCATCACATCTGCCCGAATACAGAAGTTCTTTGAAAGAAACATCATCTCTAGATTCGGGATTCCAGCAGAAATTGTCACGGACAACGGAACGCAGTTCATCGACAAAAAATTTGGGCAACTGATGGCCGGCCTCCACATTAAGCATCATTTTTCCTCGGTAGAACATCCGCAATCCAATGGACAAGCAGAAGCCACTAACAAAGTCATTCTCGAAGGACTCAGGAAGCGAATGCACGAGGCCGAAAAGAATTGGGTAGAGCAACTATACTATGTGTTATGGGCACACAGGACGACGGCTCAGTCATCCACTCAGGAAACCCCATTCAGGATGACCTACGGATGTGAGGCTATGATTCCGGTAGAGATCGGACACCCCACCTGGAGAAGGAAGACTATAATTAAACAAGGCGAAGAAGCAAACAATGAAGCATTAATTAATGAGCTTGAATTAATAGAGGAAATCCGAGCTGAAGCACATCGTCGAGACATGGATACAAAACATCTGTCAGTGAGAAGATTCAACAAAAAGGTTAGGCCGAGAAGCTTTGAGAAAGGCGACCTGGTCCTACGCAGGGCCGACATTGGGAATAAGAACGCCCGAGAGGGAAAGTTAGCAGCCAACTGGGAAGGACCCTACCGAGTGACTCAAAACCTCGGCCACGGGGCATACATGCTAGAGACTTTGGACAAATGCGCAGTCAAACGGACATGGAACACAGACAAGCTGAAGATTTACTTTAGTTAGATAGGTTCACCCGTGTGTTTCCTGTTAATTGAGAAGAGTGGGCCGAGTACGATAGTACCCCCATTTCGTGTAATCTCTTTCATCAGGATCACGGACATGAATAAATTTTCATATCTATAAATAAAATTCGAACAAATTTTTGAATAATAAACGCAATATTCATTCTGAAGAAAAATATTCATCAAATGTTCCGAGCAAACCTAAAAGTGCCGCCAAACCCTGATCAGGTTGGCATGGTCGCAAGCGGCCACGTTGCACCCATAGTAACTCGGAATATATTCGATAAACCGAAAACATTTATAATTCGGACAATATTATCCTTGGCCGTTGGAACCAGGCAAATAAACGTTGTGTACACGTGCTTCTAAAAAAGCGCAATATTACAGAGATTCAAATAAAACGATGAAGTGTCATTGTACGAATATAAAACAGAAATATCAAATGTACGAATATAAAACAAAGAAAGAAATACAAATTTAAACCGACATTCCGGTCCTTCAACTTTTCTCAGCAGCTCCAGGGGTCGAGGACGCTTCAATTCCAACTTCAGGAACACACTCAGCTTCAATGATGGAATCTTCTTGTTCGTCATAAGGGACGATCATTCCATCACGAACATAAGAACGAAAGTGCACCCCGTCAGTATTTATAGCCCCAGCATTGGCACATTGGACCTGAGCAAGGGCATTCTTGAAAGAATCCTCGGCCACCGACACCATCATTTCTCGGAGCTCGGCCACTTCTTTCTTTTCGGCCGAGAGCTTGGACTTGGCTGTCGCGGCCTCGGCCTGAGCCCCCTCGAACAAAGTCTTAACTTCATTGAGGTTCTCAGTCATCCGGGCGGCCTTGACTAACGCCTGCTGTTTCTCCGCATCGGCGTCTCGAAGGCGACGCTCGAACTCTTCACGGGCGAGGCGCAGTTCCTCCCCCATTTTCTCTGATTCAGCCCGGGCGGCCGCCAACTCCTCTTGCGATCTGATATATCTTGTCTTCAGCGTGACAAGACTATCCAAGAGGGAAACGGTTCGGTAGGCCTGGAGCTGCATGTGACCGAGATCAGCCAACAACTCCTCGGTCAAAGGAGAGGAATCGGCCAAGTGCTTCGGAGCTCGGAGAAATGGGAACAAATCATCAGCTCCCCTTTCCCAGAAATGCCCGGGCACCAACTTCAAAGCCTCGGGGACCGCAACAGACCCACCCTCGATGACCGAGGATTCAGAAACTCGGACCGGGGGAGTGGCGCTTGTGGGATGAGATGGCGGCAGGACCGACTTCCTAGCAGGCTCAGGAGCCGATTTTTCAGCAACCTCGGCTACTCCAGCATCCGGGGTAGATTTTGTCACTTTCCTCTTCTTCATCTTAGAAAAGAAAGGAGGAACACCAGCAGCACTTGGAATCGGCTCAACGGACGCCTTGCGGGTCCGAAGTCCGACATCAGCAGCACCCTTTTCCATTTCAGCAGCTGCACAAAAACAAACAATTAGCTTAAGCCCAAAAGAACAGCTTATACCATATCCAAAATCGCCCAAACTAACATTGTGGAAAGGGGATAATATCACAAAGACCCTGGCCATCTCGGAAAGCATTAATTCGGACCACCGAATAAGCATCCGTATCCGACAGACCTGTCTCCTCGCGTTGGTAAAAAGAAGGAGGAAACTCATGATGAGCACGAGTCCAGTAAAGCGGGAATTTCCACTTTACTCCGGTGGACTCCGGCCCTTGAAGAAAGAAGGGTTGACGGCCGACTATAGAACAGACCTTGAAAAAATTGGCCTTAAATCTCTTAAAAGACTCGGCAAACAAAGGGAAGAGTTTACGTTTTGGCCGACTCTTTAAGGAAGTCCACCCTTTCCTCTCAGGAGGCTCTCGGCCTGAACGGCTAGTATGGACAGAAAAGTAATAGAAAAAGACGGGGACGGTACAGGGAACATTTAAGTTTATACACAAATCCTCAAAGGATTTTATAAAAGACCAGCCATTGGGATGAAGTTGGGTAGGGGCCAAAGAAAGGTGTTTTAAGATTGACATCTCAAACTCGGTAAGGGGGAACCGAATACCCAGACGGGTGACCACGTCTTTACAGAAAAAGAAAAAATTTGGGTCGCCGGGCTCGGCGGACGAGCATATCGGCTCATTGGGATCAGGCTGGCAGACGCAAAATCCATCCTGATTCCCAATAGGAAGAGCGGCAATACTCTCCCGACTCATGATAGATGAGGTGTTCAAAACCTCGTGGGTTACCCAAGGAAATCTAGACACAAGATGGGGAGACGGTCTGTCGGTCTGGGATTCCGTTGACCGAGATTCACCAATCACCTCCAAAGACACGTCCATGCTTACCTATGACAAGAGAAAAGAGAGCAGTCAGCAAGAATACCTGAAGAGATGACGACAGTCGAAGAGGCCAATGACACCGTCTCTCTCGGACTCCGAAAAGCCACTGACACTCCCATCCCCGTCTCGGGGGCCGAAGAGAGGGTAACTGGATTGTGACGACACGCGTCCAGGGTGTCATCGGCTTGCTTATCGAAGCCCGAGGCTGCCAAATAGAAGAACTCATCCAAGCACCTCGGACAGGGTTCGAACCGAGTCTCAGGGGCAGTCGTAATGGGCCGCCCAGACAAAGGAATACCAGAAGGGACTGCAGAAGGCCTTTTAGCCTCAACACAAGACCTAACACCAGAACCCACGGTGACAGTTGAAGGGCGAGATTTCTTGGGTAAATAAGGTTTGGAGGATTTAGAGCCCCCTGAAGGGGTGCGTAACAGATATTTATCCTTCTCCTCGTCTGGAACGGGAAGACCAAAAAACCAAAAGGCAGAACGAGGAGGAACTGTCCTGCGAATGCGGGCCTCCTCCTCGGGACTAAAACCAGAAGGACGCATGACTCGAAGAAATATACAAACGATGGAAGAAAATCAAGAGAAAAAGAAAGACGAAATCTAGTATGGGGCACTATACGAAAGAAAGCAAGACGAAGAACAAAAAAACAACAAGACCAGTAAAACGCGAAAACCCTAAGAAATAAAAGGAGAAGGAAAAGAAGGTAACCTGGAAAATAGAAGAGATCTGGGAGGATGTTGCACCAAAAGGGGGAAACTGTAGCACACCAAGGAAGAGAACAAGGAGTACCAAAAGAAAAATGCGCAGAGAAAAAGAGACGAGGAAATGAATTTGGAGAAATAAGGCGAAAAACAGATAGTAGAAGCAGATTTCAAAACACGAAACGTTCGAAACAAGTAACCAACTAAAAGGGCAAAACCGTCTGGATAACCAAAAGTCAGGGGCAAAACAGGGATTTCGCTAGAATCATTCATGATTAGTGAGGACAAAGAAAAGACGGGACATTAAATGAAGAGGGGGGCGCGCCGTTTCAACTCTGAAAAGAGGTCAGAATGTTTCGCTTCCCCAAGAGAGCATTAAAAAGCAGGAGAGCAAACCGGTCCCTTCCAGGAAGGTACTGACCAAGCAAGGCCGGGCCGAGATAATGTTACTATCAAAAGCCGACGTCAACAGGCTCGGCCCAGAAAGTAGTCTCGGTCACGGCTCGACAGAGGATACAGGGCCGACACACCATCATATCGGCCACGACTCAACCGGTGACAATCGGATAGCACAAGATCACCCCGACCACTCGGGAAAAGCCGAGTAGCCGGGCTGAGGGGCAACTGTCATGGTCAGCCAATATGGGCCAGACCCAAGAGGCCCATTAAAGGCCGAGTGCACTTATATTCCCAGGAACATTCCAGAGGTAACCTGGAATTCAGCAACGGAATCAAGAGCAATCAAGGGCAATGATTGCACAGTAAATGCGTATTATGACGACGCGGATACGAAGGAATCTGGTCCACACCCCTCCAGGCCAGCATTTATAGGTAAGGAATTCCAGGGGGAAAGGTACGTTTTCTAGACTCTGACATTTCCTTATTCACAGTGCACACACCCCACGCCTGATTGTGGTTTCTCCGGTGAGCATTGTGATCGTCTGCTCAGGTATACTTTTCCACCATAAGTATCCCTGTGAGAGAGAGTTCAGATCAAACAGCAACCATCCAACTCCATTGTTGGACCTCTGTTTCATACGAACAGAACAAAACTCAAGTGTGTTGGTCCAATAGAAGAATTAAATTATATTTTACAGGTTAGAACAAAAAAAAAGGGAAAGTGAAGATTAAATTATATTTTATCCTTAAATGAAACGAAATTTGGAGTTTGACAAATTAGTCTAGTGAAAACTTATTGACATTTTGGTCCAATGAAAACTTATTAACATTTTAGTTCAACCTATTCGGCAGCAATGTTGGTAATCATTTTTGTGACATTTTTATCTCTCTGTGTCAATTAGGCTCTTTCACTAACCGTAATAGATGAATGAATTTGTCGCACTTTTTTCACTATCGATGACTAAAATTTGAATTTCCATCTTTCGAGGACGAATTTGTCAATATTCTACACATTCAGGAATGAAAATGACTATTTAGCTTAACACAATATTATCAAATATCTGAAAGTAGTAAAATTGATTCATTTAATATCATTAACATAATATTCTAAAATAGAGTAATACAAATTAAAACAAAATATTCTTTAACAAGATTTACTATAATAGTCTAAATCACAACTATTTCCTACAAACTAATTTTTTACAATAAGTTTTGGTACAACCATATTTGTTACAACCAAATTTGCTAAAACAAATGAACAAAATATGATATATTAATATTATAAATATTTGTCGTTCCAACACTTGGAGTCCAATATTAACATTATTTAAAGTCAAACCAAACAACTCTAAAATTTTTGATCAGTTCTATATATCTAAACCCATAACCTAACCGGTACATGAACATTTTGATTGATTCGGTTCGATTTTGACCTAAATACATAAATAATCTAACTCAAATTGTCCGCATTGATTTGGATCAATTCAAATTTGCGGATGATCCGTATCCATAAACATCCCCATAAAAAACTTTAAATTTGATTAATTCTTAAACTAAAAATTAGTTTTATAACAAGTAGACAGATAACAGAACTTATATGAAAATTAGTTCTACTAGTTTTTAAAAGTGAATTGTGAACCCCAACTATCTTAAAAAGAAAAAAGAAACTAATCTTAAAAAATACTGACATTCATCAACTTCTTCCAACATATATGTTACATATCCGATGCACGTGCAATCATAGTCCAATTATTAATATTTTGATAAAGTAGCCTTCAATTAGTTTGATAAGGTATTTAACTTATAGTGTTCACGTTCTTGTTAACCCAGAAACACTTTATCTCCAAAAACTGGCGACAATTTAATTCTAGTAATTAATGAGTATTCTCTTTCATGTAATCACATCTCAATCACCAACTGCCAGTTATTTTCAACTACCCAACTTGCTTTAATTTTGACGACAGCTCAAAATCACATTTGTATTATATATGGAATAATTTTAAATTCTCTTACGTTATTTTTTAAATCTTTTTATTAATTGTTAATTAAAAAAGTATTAGATTGTTTTATATTTTTAGTTAGTATATATAGTAGGCTTATTTTTATTTAATATTTTTATAAAATAATTAAAAGATTATTAAAATTATATTATAAAAAGTTTAACATATAATATATGTTTGTATCTTAAAAATATATTAACAAGTTACACAATATAATAAATTTAAATAATAATTTATTAAAATGCTCTATTAAGTACATGTTTATTCTAATGTTACAAGCTTCCTTCCATCATCACAATTTTTTGTTGTTGTTGAAAATGATAGGCTTTATATCCCCCTCATATAGATTTAGATTCTAAGGGATTGTGTCTTGCTTGGGTTCGATTTTATGTCCCCCCACAAGGTTTCAATCTGGTGTTAACATAGTTGGGATGAAATCATCTACTTTGATGCTCCCATAGTCTCTCTCTGCTAATAAAAATGTTACAACCTTCACTCAATGAATTTTCGTGTTTCTATGCACCAAACGTGAAGGAAAAAAATCGAAGCTTTTCTGTTGAACGGAAAACAAACGTTCTAAGAAATTGCCTAAACACTTAATTAAGAAACTCACAAAAGCAATAATTGCATAAAGATTTTATACATTCTAACAAATTGTGTATAAAATAGTAAACGAAAAATCTATAGCTATTAAGTTAAATAGCACAATGGGTATCCCCGTAACATTTTTCTTTAACTTGTGTCAGCCATGTATGCACAACATTTCTGCGCATAAGTCATAACTATCACTAGACACTAGAGAATAGAGAAGACAAATTGAGCTTCCACCACCGTTTCGGTGGTGAGTATTGAGTAGTGTGGTACACGGCGGCTTGGGGTTGGCTGGCATGCATGTGTGTAGAATCTAGATTGTCAAATCACGGGCATGGCATGTGTAATGATGGAGCCCACTGCATGTGCTTTGTCACCAAACTCACCAATCTTGTTAGCTTAAAATACCGTAATATGCGCAAACGTGTAGGCTCCTCAACTGAAATTAAGGTCAGCTGCCACCATCAACACAAAATTTTGGTGGCTCTGCTCAGCACGTCCAAATTTCTTTTATTTATTTTCCATTCAACTCAATCACTCTATTATGCCACAGAAGCCGGACCCAAAAAACAGATATGACAACCAAAATAGGAATTTAAAATATGCTAAAGGGACCTCCTTATGCCGATGCTGCATGACTAACTTTGAATTATTCATGCTATAATAGCTTTCATTGGATTGGATTCCTCCATCTGGTACATTGCTGTTGATTTACGCGGTATTTGAAAGATTATATGCTTGGTCAAAAAGCATGGGACAAAACAACCAGATGCAATAAATTTTCTTCTCATTGAATAAATGTTGAAAAATATCATACAATTAACATTTCTATAATACTTCTCACCTAAGAACCAAGCATCACCTAAAACCAATCCGTTAGCTTCGAAAAAACTAGATAAAGGACATCAGACTTGTACAAATAGAGATCGCAAGAACATAAAAAAATCATCATTTTAAAAAATTAAATAAATTGTGATACAATTAGGTGATGTTGCGAGATCAAAACAGCTTTACTTAACAACATTCTCATCTAGTCCTTCCAACTGAGAAGAAATTGGATGTTGTCCTGTTTATAATTTTCGTCACCGGCAATCCATTGAATCAAAGGAGTCTGCAAATCCTGAAGGTTTTGCAGGAATGCTTGATTGAGTTTGTGAGATGGACATGTCAAACATTGTGGAAGTGCCTTCATTGGCTTGCCATCTTCGCAGAGCTTGAGGAAGGCTCATGTGAAGGTCAATGCCATAACCTTCTTCTTCTTCATGGGTGGTGGGTTTCCATTGCTCTACAAGAGGACCCAAGACATTCACAGCATGCCCCATATCTGGCCTTTGGTATGGTTCACGAGCAGTGCAATGGCCTGCTAGCTCAGCCACTTTATATATACTCTCCATGGTTTCCTCATCGGGATCGAGAGTTTGATCAATTGCCTTTGGGATGTTCTCTTTGTTAATTAGTACCCTACGGAACCAGGAAACCAAGTGAGACCTTTCATCAGGCACAGTATCGTCCAATGCCCTTCTACCCGTAATCAGTTCCATCAAAACTACTCCAAATGCGTACACATCTACTTTGGTCGTCACTCTTCCAGTAGCTGCCAAGAAACAATATCACATTAATGAATTACAAGTAAAGGAATTGGCTAGCATAAAGTTAACGCAACTAATTGTGTTTAATGCAACAAAAGCTAGCTCTAGCTAACTGTAATTTTACGAAATTAAAACAAGACAAATATTCTTCGTACTACAGATGCAGTGGAGACGAAGAAAATAATTGGACATGCTTTTAAAAATGAACAAATGTTTGTTAATGAAAATGTGGAATTATCATATGACTAATAACGACATGTCTGGGCATCAGGGAACCCTACAGTAAACTAAACAGTACCAACAAAGAAGAGAGCAGCTACGGACGGTGCTACCCAAACCTAAGACAAAATAAAGTAAGAATAACTCTAAATATTCTTAACCAATCCTTCTAATTGCTAAATAAAAAAAAGTATTCAATACTTTTTATCTTCCCAATATACAAAATGCATAAACTTTTACGTTTAATACTTAAAAGTATCAGGAGGAGAACGTAGCAAAACGCCTTCAGTAATCCAAGATTTAATCTAATCAGAGTATTCATCACATAAAAAGATGTAATTGGGAGCCAGCCACTTAATTGAAGCAATCTATCTATAAATGGCACAACATATAATGTGCCCTGAAACCATTCATCCAGGATATCCATATGAAAACATAAAACTTAGCTAGAAAACAAATCATAAAACAAGAAAACAAAAAATGCAAATAACTGACCATTATGAGGAGAAAAACATAAGTTGTTATTAGTTGAAAAAATATAATGATTTGAAGTAGTAACCTATAGACAGTTATAATCAGAAAAGGAAATAAATAAAAACTGAAAAAAATAATCAATACAAGCTTATTATATTCAAAGGCTTTCCAAATATACCTGCATATTCAGGTGCCAGATATCCAAATGTTCCAGCCAAGCGTGTCTCAACAGAATACTTCCCATCTGGTGCATTTTTAACCAAACCAAAATCTGCAACCTTGGCTCTAATGTCATCACCCAACAATATGTTTGAGGGCTTTAAGTCCCTGTGAATGAAGCTTTGCTGAGCCAAGCTGTGCAAGTATTCCACTCCCCGAGCTACATCCAAAGCTATTGCTACCCTTTGTTTCCAAGTCAAAGGAGCACAGCCATTTTCACGCCAATCAAACAGGTGTTGTGTTAATGTCCCTTGAGGCATATACTCGTACACCAAGAGCCTTTCGTTGCCGTTAATGCAATACCCTAAAAGAGCCACTAAATGCCTGTGCCGGACTTTACTAAGAACTGCAATCTCTGCTTGGAACTCATTTAATCCCTTACTCCCTGTCGCAACAGATTCCATTCTCTTTACAGCAATTTGAGTTCCATCATGCAATTCCCCTTTATAAACAACCCCAAATCCTCCCCTACCCAAAATGTTCTTCTCACTGAAATTATCCGTTACTTGCCGAAGAACCTGGATTGAAATAGTAGCATTCCCACCCTCAAAAACATGAACGTCACTACGCTCACTGCCCTGGCTTTGCAACTCACTCGGAACACCACCATATCCATTGGAATTGGTAACGCT